>JAANBA010000276.1:0-63557 GCA_014621435.1 Neopestalotiopsis clavispora
CGACGGGACCCTGAGCAGGGGGAGGCGGAGGAACGTCGCGCTTGCCGACGTTGACATTGGCAAGGACGTCGGCGTCAACCAGGCTGCCGTGGGGAGCAGGAGCAGGGGCCGGAGCATCGCGCTTGGGGTTCTGAGCCTTCTGGCAAGTAGCCTGAGCGGCGTTGCATGCGGACATGTTGGCGTCAGGAGCAGTGACACACTGGTTGTAGGCATCCTGGCAAGGGTCCTGGCGCTTGGCGGGAGCGGGAGCCGGAGCGGCGGGGTCGACGGGTCCCTGGGGAGGAGGAGGAGGAACATCCCGCTTGTTGGCCGGGGCCGGAGCCGGAGCCGGAACAGGAGCAGGAGAGCCCTGAGGAGGGGGAGGGACATCTCTCTTGCCGTTCAAGATGCCGACATTGGCGAGAACATCAGCGTCGACGAGGCCACCCTTGGGAGCAGGAGCAGGGGCATCGCGCTTGGGGTTCTGGGCCTTCTGGCAGGTGGCCTGGGCAGCGTTGCAGGAGGACATGTTGGCGTCAGGGGCGGTGACACACTGGTTGTAAGCGTCCTGGCACGGGTCCTGGCGCTTGTGGTCGGCAGCGTGGCCAGCACAGGTGGCAAAGTCGGAAGAGCACTTGGCTCCGTCAGCGTTGGGCTGGGCCATGCAGCTGTCGTAGGTCTTCTCGCAGGCTTCAGGAGTGCTGCGAGCGTACATGGGCGAAGCCACGGCAGTGTAAGCCAGGATGGCGGCGACGGCGGCAGAAGTCAAACGCATGGTGATGGTGTTGATGGTATTGAGATTAAGGTATAAAGATAAAAGTTGTGATTGAGAGAGCGTAGATGTGTGAGAGAATGAGTGTAAGAGGTGAAGGAGTGATTAAGTTAATTGTCTGAGTAAGTGTTTTTCGAGTTGATGGTATCTGAGGAGAACTGTTGTATATATACACGAAGTTCGCATTGCTCTCATGCACTTGAACTGGTATGAGCTCGTGGAAAGGGAAAGCAAGCCTCCATTGCGACGCGTACTTTTCGAAGCATTGGTCACTCGTGGAATCGTGAATGCAGATCTCTCAGCCCTCTTTCATCTTCAAGATGGATATCCGGTTTGGTGAACTGTCAGTGCTTCGCGAGTACGCATACCCATCGAGATGGCCCTTGCCTCAGCAGTATTGATTTGTTATACCCTTGATGAAACACAATCAAATATTCAAGAATTGTCCTTACGCTACGCAGCGTATACTGATCTTCGAATTGAATCAGGTGGTTGGAACGACTCATTCGACTTACTCCATGAAAAGTAGTACCGCTTCGCATCTGGTGGAACATCTTAAACCGTTGAGACTTCCGAGTATCGCAGGAATGATCGTTCCTCACTTATGCTTTCGTCTCCTCCCAGATACTTTAAACCCCTACAATGCTAATAGACTGTGTGTTGTTGATATTGGTCCAGCTCGAGAGAGACCTTGTTTTGCAGACTTTGTACAGAGCTCTGCCGTCTTAGGCGGGATGCTTCCGTAACAGGAGGTTGGTATTAAAGTACCAAACCTGAAAATGCTAGTTGATCTGTATCAGTTTCTTACTCTGGGAACAATTAATGCAGTAGTTTCCGGCAGTTGAAGCCGGGGGGGTTTGTTCACGCGGGGCCGGACGTTGATTGTCTGCCTTTGCCGGAGTCTGGAGGCACATGCCGGACACCCCGGGTTCCACAGATGTGCGGGTTCTCTCCTGTGATGTTTCCACCATCATGGACTTCCTCATTTTTCGTCTAACTAGCAACGGTCTAGTTGGAATTGAACTCCTCTATGATTACGACGCCGACACAGCCCTGTCATCGAACATGTCATGGAACCTGTCATGGAATGTACTATGGAACACCTGGATCCGCCTGGACGCACCCTTGTAATTCTCGATTTTACAAATCAATTGGGACATAAACTCGGACATAGACTCGGTACTCGGAACTGTACTTGACGTCGAGGATGCAACAATATGTAGAGCGGATCTGACATCTGCATCTGCCGGAATCTGGGGTGCTTTACGCGTCAGGTCCGCAACGGCCAACGGTCATTTGACAGACGTACCAAGACATGATATTCTATTGGCACCAACATGGATGGAGTAATCAAGGAAGTACAACATAAAATCATACCAAAAGGATTCATGTGTAATACTTACTATTGAAAGCGCAACAAGAATCTCTGGTCTGGAATACCTGGACGGTTTTGGAGCCGTACATTGAGAAATGCGCTCCTAAAACATGGTGCAGCGGCTCTGCATTGTTGATCTCCTAGATTGAAGGCAAGAATTGGGTCCTTGGCCATGAATTAATGCTCATCACGATGTACCGTGTTCTCGAATATGACGAGACTGCCCCGCATTGCACAAACAATTGTCCGGTCATCCAACGTGTATGGTGATTATGATCAACCTACGATTATGTTCGAGCGTCGTCTCATTGGAAATGGATACCTCTAGGACTTGGCACCTGCGCACCCACGACGGGAGCTAGTTGTGGATAAACTGGGCAGTATTATTAACAATAACAGCACTCAGCTGTGCCGGGATTTGACAGCGCCGCTTTTTCTGTCGCCTGGAAGCCTGTCGACAAGGAGTATAATGATGATCTTTTGGAGCTTCAAGCCTATGCAAATACTAGCATTCTCAGGCTTCATAATGATACTATGGATTGGACTATGGAAACGCCCATTCGCAAGAGGCTCAGATGCATTCCAGCCATCCTTTAAGGGGCCATCAGCGTCGTTCGCAGATTAGTGGGCCAAATTGTCCTCTGGGGGCCCCATTTCTTGCTGGTGAACACGTAATGCACCTCAAATGCAGCGTATTTGCACTAGCATTCCAGGCTTAGAAAGGAACACAATAGCGGCCCGCCAGGCAGCGGTACAGCGGCTTAGCGGAGCCATACACGCACAGAGGGCTAATCCAGTGCTATGAGTTGATAATTCATTATTATGTCGACAATGAATGCACAAGAAACAGCTCAAGTCTTTTCTTCAATCCAGAAAATATTCACGAGGTCCTCTGAATTAAATTTTAGGGAATAGAATCCTCACAACCTCCCTTCATAATCACCTCATGAACGATTCTAACAGGCAATTTGGTTATATGGGCCCCGCAAGCAAGCATGTTTTAGCAAAGCAAAAGGGCTAAGAACGGCACAGTAGTTGCACCTTTCTGACAGCTTCGAAGAACATTCAACCCGTGAGCCTCCTTACCATCGCGATCATATTCATATTTCCTTTATATTCCTCCTCGAATGGTGCACCGAACCATCGCCCGTACTGGTGACATTCGTTTCTCCACGTTCTCCTTATATCGTCTGGGCGATCGACACGACCCGCCCTTTTCACCGGCTGACGCGTCTGCGGGCCGGAAGATGCCAAGCCTCACAATAAGCCGATCTGCGGGTCCATCATCAACTCCCATTCAACCATGACCAAGCATGACACCAGGCCATATCGAATATCGGCTTCCTGGTCTGTATGGGAAGATAGAACGTCTTTTCAAGTCACCAGTGGTACCTTCGTCGTGCGACTTAATCACCACATATTCTCTTCAAAGGCAACACGAGAGGGCTATGTTGTACATCGTCTGAACCTACCACTTGGCAGTGCAGACGTGAAAGCGATCGGCCAAGAACATGTCACTCAGAGTACGTACGCTACGCACGTGTCCCGTGATTACATGGGGCCTCTTGAGGTTTGTGGTAATACTGAGCAGAGCACGTAGACAGCAGACGCCTTGCTTACCGGATCAGTGACTCAACGGTACAATGTATCCGAGATAATACAACTTCCTGACTGTAATGTGGCCAAATGAACCACTATATACCGCTCTGATGGGTAAATAGCATGATGTTCATGGAGGATGGACGATCTTCAAATCTAATGTCATTCATGTACAGCTGCGAACATTACATGAAGTGAAGTGGGAAAAATACTTGAAGAAAGGGGAGATCAAAAGGGATAGGGAAAAGAGGGAAAGCTGTCGGATACCAGCACACGACCCTTAAGTGCAGACATGGCGCTGATGTCGTGCAAGTTTAATGTCTGAGCCTGGCTGTTCTCATCTACCTTTATTTCTTTCCAGGAACCATTTATGTGTCTAAATGCTGATTGAGTGAGTTAGACAGAAAACAAAAGTTCTACATCATATTGCCGATGATAGCTGGTGCAAAAGATTGCGACTGGCTTTGTTTCGACCCCCGGCTGGGAAATATGATTGGGCACAATACGGGTACACAACTAGGATGCGTGGAAGTGCGGTAGTCGTGATGCTGCTATGACATGGTGAGTACTTTCCTGCAGAATCTCGCATCTCATGTTCGCATTTACATAGGTATCTCCCGATCTATTTCTCTTAGTAATCACTTAACCTGCATAAGCATATCGCTAAACCCTGCACTGTGAATGTCATATGATTCAAATTACCCCACTTCGTCTATTCACATAATAGTTCGGCGACTTTCTGATATGTTCCCAGGCCTCGACATAATGTCGGATGAGATTACAGGAACTCGATCCGTTGTACAAATTACACTTTCACCTCCTTCTTCGATTGTGCTCAGCAATGCAAAATGAACTCAAAAACCGAGAGTCTGGAAACAATATGCGTCCGTCAGACAAATGTGTATCCCAACTGGCTGCCTGGCAATAATGTGTTTTGGTACAAGAAGGAGCTTGATTCACAAAAGTTCCAATTCGTTCTCGTGGATTGTCTAGGAGGTGTCCGTAATTGATGCTTTCAATCATGCCAGTCTCGCGGCCCTGATCAATAGTCATACACAAAAGAAAGTTGATCCCTACTGCCTTCCATTTTGGTGGATCAACATAGCGCCCAACGGATCGTGGGTGCGTTTCCAGTTCAATGGCCGGACATGGCAGTACACAACGAATGGTCTTCTGGAGGTCATTCCCGACGAAGAATTCGACAAGGGCCCGTTTGATCACGGCTGTGACGAAGTTGCTTCGCCCGAATCGCGTCAGAAAGCCACCATTACATTTAGAAATCTCACCCCTCACCCAATTAGCTATTCTTGGATCAACAACGACGGGCTTCCTCAGTCCTACGGATCGCTGCAAGCAGGCCAGAGCCGGACTCAGGGCACTCGTATCGGCCATCTTTGGCGTCTCGCGTGTGCAGCTACCGGAAAGAGGATTGCATGCACTGTGACTAAGAAATATGACTCACTGGCTATCTTGGATACACCCGAAGGCCTCGTGATCAAGTGGGACTCAGGATTCCCACGAGAAGTGTCAGATCCAGAGGACGAGACATCTTCCAGTGCAGCTGTCGAGTGCTTTGTACAAGACTTCAACGTTTGTGTCAGATGGGCCGATGGACCCACGTATCACCTTTCTGATAGCGGATCAGAAGAAAATGAGTTCAAGGACCTGTACTTGTCTCCAGACAAAAGCCATATTGTGGCGTGGCAGTGTCGATCTCCGCTCAAGCATATGATCCCTACACTCGAATTGGCGCCTTCGGATCAGTTGTGGCCCAAAGCTGGTGAAAGGACTTGTCTGAGTGCGGGAGATGATGTTGAAATCCAGAGACCCCGCTTGTTCGACTTGATTACGCGCCAGGAAGTTCCGACCCAGGATACACTATTCAGAAACCCTTACGACCTGACTGATCTCGGATGGTCTGATAATAGCGAGAAGTACAGGTTCATATACAATGAACGTGGTCATCAGTGTCTGCGACTCCTAGAGATCGATCTTTCTGGAACAGTTACGGTCTTGGTAGAAGAACAAAGCAAGACTTTTATTGACTATGTTTATAAGATGTATCATAATATCATGGAAAGCTCGAGTGAGCTGCTATGGACAAGCGAGCGGGATGGTTGGAACCACCTATACCTTTACGATCTCAAGGGCAATTTGAAGCATCAAGTCACGCAAGGCGCCTGGGTGGTTCGATCTGTCAAACGCGTTGATGAAGCCAAGCGTCAGATCTGGTTCGAGGGATTAGGATTGGCGCCGGGCCAAGACCCTTACTATTCTCATCTGGCTTGCATTGACTTTGACGGCACGAATCTCCGAATTGTTACTGAAGGTGATGGTACGCATTCTTGGCAGTGGAGCCCTGATGAACGATTTATTATAGACACCTGGTCTCGAGTCGATCAACCACCTCGAACAGCTCTGCTCGCAGCTGATACAGGGGAGGAAATTGTGCCTTTGGAGAGCGGTAACGTTCAGTCCCTACTCCAAGCAGGCTGGAGTCCACCAGAAAGGTTTATGGCACGAGGTCGTGACGGTACGACCGAAATTTATGGAATCATCATTCGTCCTAAGAACTTCAACGAGACGCAAAGATATCCCGTCTTGGAGCGTATATACACCGGGCCACAGGGTTTCTATACACCCAAGAAATTTCAGCAGAACCCCAAGCTGTGTCGCCAAGCTGACAAGGGATACATTGTCGTGTGTCTCGAGGGAATGGGCACAAATTGGCGGTCGAAGGCTTTTCACGATGTGTGCTACAAGAACCTCAAAGACGCTGGTTTCCCGGATCGTATAGCGTGGATTCGTGCCGCAGGGCAAACGCGCCCGTGGATGGATCTGTCTCGTGTCGGATGTTATGGAAGCTCAACCGGAGGCCACAATGCCGCCGCTGCCGTCATACACCATCATGACTTTTACAAAGCTGCTTCGGGATTGTCTGGGCCTCAAGATCACCGCATAGACACACTCTGGTACAACGAGCTATGGATGGGCTATCCGGTCGATGAAAGCTACGAAGATTCATCCAACATCACCCACGCGGCGAAGTTGGGTGGGGCACTGATGCTGGCGACTGGTGAATTGGATCAGAGTGTCAGCCCGTCGTCGACTTTGCGCCTGGTTCGCGCGCTGATCGACGCAGGCAAGGATGTCGACTTGGTATATATACCGGGAGGCGGTCACCAATTGGCAGATATGCCATACGTGATCCAAAAGCAAGATGCGTTCTTTGAAAGACATTTGCGAGGGAATAGAGCTTGAATATGGGAAAAGAAAAGATCTTCAGATTGGCGCGCTTCAAGATGATTTGTCTTCACAATCAGGTCATCAAACAATTGGCATGCCAGTATTCGATATATTTCATTTTGTATGACCGTATTGGAGAACTAGCCCCCATTTTCCTCAAACAGACCATTTCTTATAATATCAATCATCATTGTGTTCTCTCATATCTGAACCCATAAAATCCTTGTCATGTCTAGTGGAGAGGCAGAGTGGCCACCTCAAAGCGTAGTGCCTCAATTGGACAACTAGGGGCTGTACGCGTCTATGCAAGTCTCGAGGCTGTTAGATAAGCTATTGCCCTGGCTCTGAATGTCTGCCGCACGGGGTACAATCAAGTCGATTAGAGTAAATGTAAGCGTCTGTGAGAAATGTTCGTTAGTGACTTATGCGCGTATTCCAAGTCAAGTAGGAGCATTTAGAGAGTTCGGATAGTTTAAGAGAGTTTACACACATCAAGGACATTCTCATCCTGTCGCAAGATCGCGCTCATTGGTGCGGCGATGATTGGAACAGTCGACAATAGGGCAGCTTTGCCGGTAAGAGTCGTCAAAAGCTTCTGATGGATAGCTGAGAACTCGCGGAATGCGGCGTACACATTGTCTGCTTCAGCGGCATCGGTGATGGTCTCAGTTCCCTGCATTTGACTAATGTCATTGGTGGCGATAGTCACGATCTCTTGGAATCCGGAGATTATTTTCTGCAGTTTTCAAACATCCGTTAGCAATTTCCACGTCTTCTTTGTCCTTCGTAACGAGCTGATGGAAATACTCACGGGGAAGGGACCTTGTCCGACGACGATGAGAGCCCCGTTCACGGCAGTTATGGTTTCGGCCGGCGCCTGGAGATCTTGGGATTTGTCTGTCAACGTATTGAGGCTGGCGACAATCTGCTCTGCGGTTTGAGCACCGAAAACAGTGTTGCTGCAAAATGCCAAGGCAGCAACGGCGGATCTGATCATGGAAGACTTCATTTTGATTGGGTGAATTGAAATGGATCGATAGATGAATTGAATGACTTTAGATATTGGAGGTTGAGGATTGTAATGATGGTTCGAACGAGACCTCAAAACCCAAAGACCATTTCGGATCTTTTATAGAAATGTTCTGCCTCAGATCAACAAGTTACTGCTCTCCTTCCCTTGAAGCTGCTCCACTACAAGATTTGTTGTGTTGGGCGAGCGATCGTCGAGGATGAACGAACGTCAGGTCGGCGATGTTCAACCCCGGCGAAGAGGTGAATTGCAGTTGATCACTACCTGCTTCGTCTGACTTTCCATAGTAATGACTCCATCATGATAGTTTTCCACTCTGATGGACTATAGTGCATCGAGCTGAACATGAGATCTGACGATCGTATTTGCTCATCGTACCAGTCATCGCGGAGATCTATGGCTGCATTCGATCTCATTCAGTAGACCAAGTCACTAGGCGCGATCTCTTGAATCCACCGCGGCTCAAAAAGTAGATCGATAGACTGTAAGCTTAAAGCACTAGTATATGAGATCGACCCTTGGCACACTGCAATCGACTATAGTTCAACATGGGTTCCTGCCGCTAGGCTGAGATCTCTTACTAACCACGTTGATTTGGACAACTAGCAGTAGAATGATTTTTTTGTTTACCGTCTCGTCGGTAAGAGTCCCATCCGATCTGAAGAGCATAATGACATACCTCTCTCTGGCAGTATACGATGTTCTGGGGTCGCTGCGTAGATCGTTATCACGGCTCGAAGCGCGCCGAACCTTATGCTAACCATAGACTCGATGGTGGTGTAGTTAGTGCGCTTCCAAAAATTGGCGTATTGTCAAGTTGAAGTCGATCACTACTCGGACCAGAATTTCAGGAGCAGAGTGCGGAAAGACTTTGAAGCGGGAAAGAAATTTGTCATCATTGAGAAACGCTTTGTTTGTAGAGTGAATATTTGAAAAATATGTTGAAATCGCGCAAGGGGGAGGAAAAAGAAGGGGGAAACACCGTCAATTGAGGCGATTGGCAGTTGTTAGCCACGAAGGTAAACATCGCGCTTCATCGCAAGCTGCTCGGGTTATGAGTATCTTTTCCTTTGTCGGTATAATGGATCGTACATTTCAAGACTTTATCAGTCGCATAATCCCAAGTCATGCCAGTGCCTTTTGGAAATTAACTACCCCCTTGGCCAGCTACGCTGATGAATATATTCCTAGCGGTTATGGCAACCCCTGAAGCGTTTATGACCCAATCACAACCGGCCGCCAAATGCTGGCAGGGGTGGCGTGGGGTGGACAACGCAAGCCAGCGCCAATTTGTAATAATAGGTACATGCTAATCATGCTATCCAGTCAATTACTGCACGTTTCTGGCCTTGATACTTGCAATGCATGTCGACTCAGTCTACTATCTCTTATCCGCCATTTCATCACCTTGATCCTTTTCTATAACCCTTACAATTTGCTCCAACACCATTTGCAGAAGTTGTAGAAGACCTTTTGCAGACGGGGTAAACATGAATTCCTGCAGCATACTATAGTGGAATTGGTGGGGTCCTGGCAGCGAATGTGTACGTGCTAGTACTGGCAAGTAGCGCACATGGAGAATGCGCTAGGCGGCGGCCAGGGAGTGACAACAAAAGCTGCGACAAGCCAGCCCCGCGACTAGTCTTTCTTGAAAATTCACAGGTCGTTCGGAACTTTAAGATGGTTGATGAGAGCCTCATCATCGAAATCCCAGATGAGTCGGGGTCTGGACGCACGAAATCTGCGTTTCCCCAGAACAGTTCGTATGCTTCGGAGCCACACCAGGCGAGTAAAGTATGGCATGATTGCGGACTACTATCCGGTCACCTTGTCGTTCGATTAACCCATATTAGGTTACTAATGATTGGCTGTGGAGGCTTCGACTATGGTACACAGACAACGTGCTCTTTTTCTTCTTTTTACTTTTTTTTTTAAACAAAAAAAAAAAGAAGAAAAAAATTATAAGGAAAGCTTGACGACTAAAGTGATCTTTTGATCTTACAGATAGCCCAGTCAGGCCACTTGGCCCGCACGACCCTCCTCTATTTGAACTGCAGATCCAACTTCCAGACATCTCCAAGTCTCGTGTTGTCCTCAGCAAGACCACCATGGACAATCACGGATTGTTCATCAGTCTCCCGTACCATGACATCTGCATCGAACCAGCCTCTAGCAGCCGGTAGCTCAGAACCGACTGGAGTCGCTTTGTGCCATTTCTGAGAGTCAAGGTCAAATGCCCACACGTCATCAAACATCTTTCCAGCGCCTGCGTGGCCCAAGGCGCTGGGGTCACCTTCACCAAAGAGGGTCAGGATATGCTCTCGCCCGCTGATGCGGACCACCAGCAACGCACTCACGCTTCGAGGCGTCGGTCCTTGCACGCCGTCGGGAATGAAAGAAATGGTCGACCAAGTGCGAGCTGCGATATCATAAACGTCGATGGCGCCTCCTTGCTCCGTCTTGCCGTCGAAACCATTCATACGGTAAAGCTTCTCGCCATGTGCCGCAAGGGAAGTGCCACCCCTTGGTGGCGATGGGGCAGCCGCCAGTTCGGTCCAAGTCTTGGTAGTGATGTTGAACGACCAGAGATCAGATAGTCTGCCATGTTCTGGACAGCCAGCGTGGATGAAGATGTTCTCATTACCGTCTGTTGTGCTTGCATGGTAGCTTCTGCCCGGCGGATATGGAGCACTCGGGTCATCAGGCTCGACAAGCTCCCACTGGGAGCTGCTAGGATCGTATTGCCATAGTGAGCCCTTCTCCTCAATAGGTGCCATGTCTAGACCTCCCCTGCCGGAGAACAGGTACATAACTCCGTTCAGTGTTGCTGCAGTAGATCCAACCCGTGGAATTGGTGCCGGACTCGAAAGTTCTGCTAAAGTCGTAGCATTGTCTTGTGCTGATCATGGTGAAATTAGTGTTCAACTCTGTACGCCTCGCAGCGATGTCTACTCACCATTGTTCTTGCCAATAGCAATTACATCAAATTGATTGGAGACGGGCTGCCTTGGAAGAAGTTCACCGCCAAAAATGTACGCTTCAGAACCAATGACTGACAGGCATTGTGATGATCGTTGCAGACGCGAGCTTGCTGTTATCTGCGTCCAATGTGCTTCAAGATGCGCCATTCTGATGATTTGATTGATCAAGGTAGATGGGTGGATTTTGCGGTTTCGAGAATGGAGAAAAGCGAATTGGAGACACTGATATTTTCGTTCCAAACTGAGATCTTATATACCAGATGCTTCTTTGGTGAGGGCAACAATTGAGCTCGCTGATCAGCCGATCTTATTGACTTTATGCATACACGGCGACTTATAAGCCTCCGATGACTAAGTCCGACTCCAGAAGACCTCCACAAAAGAAGCTAGTCTCAGTCGCATCTGGCCAATGAAAACGACTCTGTGACCCGCCGGTGACTGCAGTCTTTGTAAGCGGGGTTTTAGAAGCTTCCGAAGTCTTCACTGACCAGCTTCAGGGGAAGACTTGATATTGCTCCTGGCAGGCACCTAAAGTCATGGCTAAAAAGCGAGCCTGTGATGCATGCTATAGGAGAAAGGTGTGAAATATCCTCTACTTTCTATTGTTGACCTACCCGCTGATAAGGCTTCGTCCGCTTCAGATTCAATGTTCCGTCCCAGATGAAAAGTCTCCTTGCGACTGGTGCGGCGAGCATGACTTAGCTTGTACCTACACACGGGAAATACAGAGAAATAAGAAGAGGAACAGGTGAGAGGCGATTCGTGGACTGCTTCAACTCAGGGCAATGACTAATACATCGTGTCCCTTTGTCCCAGAGTCAAGCTGAAAGACGTCCAAGAACTGTTCAAACGAATTGAGCAACTCGAGAGTAGAGTAGCCAACAATCCCACTAAAGTTTCAGCCTCGGCACAGTGTGGCCAGAATACATCCTCTGGTCTCATCTTGACACCAGAGACTTTACCTCGATCTGAACTCTCAGGCAGTTCTGGTGCTCAGATAGACGAGTCGATAATTTTGCAAAGACAAAGCGGTCCATCTCCTGGCAATAACAATCTGCCAACACCAACCTCAGTACAAAAAGGATCACTCACGTGCCACTTGGGACAGAACTGGTTTTGTATGGGCGTACCTCTGTTCTCTGATCAAGGCGAGCGCTGGATCAAATCGAAGACTGGGCAGAATTTCTCTTTCGACAGCGTACGTCCACTTTACCGATATTCTACACCTCTCCCCCTATGTTCCTCACTATGTATACCCAACGAAGAATTATGGAGACTTCCCACGAGAGAAACTGTACAGGAAATTGCAGCCACTTTTCTCCAGTCGCCATGTCACTTGTCCTTCCCTATTCTTGACCAGGATATGTTGGAAATGGTCCTGGAAAGTGTATATGAACAACAACAGACTACAACGCCTCCACAGGAGCAAAATGTGGCCAGAGTCTTCGTCATGGCTGCCTTCTCAATAATAACAGCCGTACCCCGAGCAGATCGGGTCATATATGCGGCGAAAGCGCAAAAGCTCATAGGGTACGTTACTGAGCAGACGAGCCTTATCGCCCTCCAGACCGTGCTCATGCTAGTAAGTGTAGTCTCGTCGATCTTACCATCACGTCAAACTCATCAAGAGTATAGCAACGATTTTACTCCTCGTCCAACCAAACAGACAAAACTAGTGTCTTGCATGCCGTTGCCTGCCGAATGGTGTGCGCTCTTGGCGGACACTTGAACTCGCCAACGAAATCTGATGTGTGTTCGTCTTTACAACGTGAAGAGCGCCTCCTGAGAAGGCTATTCTGGTTGTGCTATATCTCAGACAAAGATATATCTCTTCGCTCGGGACATCCACCTCTTCTCACCGAGGACAACTGTAACCTGATACCTCTTGAATACTCATCAGGCCTAACCCCAGAATCCGATGAGCACAAGAGTCAAGCTACAGTCCTTCGTTTCTCTCTGTATCATCTTGAGTTATGCTTCTTGAAAGAGAAAGTCTATCGAGAACTATTTTCTTACCGAGCTTCCAAGTTGGCTGATGGATCTGTCCTACTTCGTATCCGACAGATGGACAATGAAATTGAATCTTGGAGATCATCTATCCCCACAGAGTGCCGACCAAAGCTCTCCATTACGTCTTGTGATGTTACACCAAGCCCGCCGATAAGCAGCCCAGAGAACACCTTGCGCATATTTTTGCAATTTGAATATCATTACATGATGACAATCATCCACACTACGGTTCGGAAGTGTGGTGCCGACAGTATAGCAGCCGGAAACCTGCCAGATGATCTTCACAGCGCCATGCACTCTAGTTGTGATATCTCCTTAGAGGCAAGTCGGGCGACGATCAACTTTATGGCAAATGAAGCTTCCACACTAGAAGGGGAAGAAGTCATGTAAGCCATGACCTATAGCAAGATAAGACCCCTGACATTGGGTACTAATATGGGCCGCAGTCAAACAGACTTCTATGCGACTGTTGCCGCTCTATCGCTGTTCTCCGATATCCTGGGCCACCCCCGCAGTCCACAATCAATGATAGGAATACAGCATCTCGAAACCACCATTAACATATTTCGGGACAAGTTCCGATCTCGACCCATCGTGGGCGATCTCGAACAAATGTACGATACCATTGATATGGTCTCGGAGCTGACACGTCTGGGGAAATATGCTATCGCGAAAGGTGCGACAGAGCTTGGACAAAATGAGAAGTAGGAGAGTTGGTAATTCCCGACATAAGCTCCGGACAAGACATCCCCCGCTGTAGTCGACATTGGCAGGGCTCGTCCGCTCGGATGCTATTGTTGATGGATAAGTAATATCCATCCCCAATGGACATCTAGACCCCAGAACTACGGATTAGCCCGACGATTAGCGCTGGTGTGAGATCTAGAGCGGAGACGGGACAGGACTATCGGCAGTGAGATGAGTACCGCGACAGGGCGTCGAGTCAGGCACAGGAGGAGGCACCCTCCAGACTCGGTCCGGTTTATCTCCATGAAGTATTGACGGGCCGACTGAGGGACCTTCAGGGGCTTAGGGGTAGGTTCCGGTTTGCGATCAACTTCTTGCAGCGAAGTACCCTTCGATCAGGTCGTGGTCTTTTGGCGATAAGTTTGTTTCTATTTTCTCAAAATTGACGACAGCAGCCGTCTTCTACAGAATCAGAATCGGCTGGAAGAATTTCGAGTCATGAAAATCACGAGTCAGCATATTTTTGCAATCGTCTATGGCCTTGTCTTTATCAGCGAACCATTGTGCCGGTATCAGCGGGCAGATGATATCCGCAAATTCGACAGCGCTTGTGGCTCCTTACTAAAGAAATGAACCGTACGATGGCGCTTTGCCGTCGGGCACTTTTCGCTTTGGAATCACAAACCCATTGGGTCGGCCCTGGATGATAAGACCGGAAGATCGCCCGACGGTGGATTTATACGCGTGGGGTAGATGCGCCAAAGAGCTCTAGCACAAGCTGAAAGGCACCGTCCTCAGGCTGCACAGGGGTGCTAGCCCAGCCCAGCCTTAGCCCTACGAGACCAGTTCGTCGATCACGTCGAGACGGCGGTAGTTGGTCAGCACTGGACGAGCTCCTATTCGAGGCAGGTCGACGGTCTGTGAATAGAGTTCAGCGACACGTGGACTTGACAGGCGTTTGTCCTGTCTTGGAACCTTAGCTGCATCTACTAGCCTTGCCAGGCGACACCACCAACATACGACTTTTGAACCCGGGCTCAATGGTATTTGGTAACTACAGCGCTTGTTCCCATGATTGTAATCACTGAATACTGAAATGAGCATGACAGGCCTTGATCATAATTGGTCCCTCGAATTGGCCGCTGAAAAGGGGCAATTCGAGCCACACTGTCAAGTCTAAATTGGCACATTTACGGGCACATATAATAAATGTAATCCACTTTCGTCTTCAGGCATCGTCCAATAAGTTATCCTTGTTCAACTCGTCAACGGTTCCTTGTCTGTTCAACTTGGGACTCGTATTTTGCTTGGCCGAGGTGAATCGACCTCATCAAGATGTCGACCACCAGCACTTCACCAATGGACTACTCCGACGACGGTCCAGCGTTGTTGATAAGTTCCTGCGTCCTCGGCTTTTTCTCGACAATCATTGTGGGCCTTCGATTTTGGTCAAGGAAACTGGTCGGTACTCCATGGGGCCTCGACGACTGGCTGACAGTGGCGTCTCTACTGGCACATCATGCCGTCGTCGTCACTGTTGGGTTCATGACGCAGCAGGGAGGCCTTGGGCGAGATATTAGAGTCATCGTCGCTGAGGAGCCCGAGGACATTGCCGCACTTTACAAAGTAAGACATGTGTGCATTGTGTCGAATTAAGAGCATATCTAACCTCTCATATCTTCTAGGCCCTCCTTGCAGCCGAATTATTCTATTGTTTCAGTTCCTCTCTCGTCAAGCTGTCACTCCTTGCTTTTTACCGCCGAATATTCCCAACGCAACGGGTCAAGATAGGCTGCTGGGTCCTCGGAGGTGTAACTATTGGCTGGGCAGTGTCGTGTCAGATTGTGAACCTGGTTCAGTGCATACCTCTGAGGGCCTTTTGGGACTTTGAACTGCGCGCAGACCCCAACACAAAATGTCTTGATCCGATCCTCTTCTTCCTCGCCAACTCAGGAGTCAATGTTGTCATCGACTTTGCAACCTTGTTCCTTCCGATTCAAGAGATCCTCAAATTGCACACGTCAAAGAGCAAGAAGTGGGGTATTGCCGGTGTTTTCCTACTTGGTGGAATGTAAGTAGCAACAACCAAAATGAGAGGTTGCTGTAAATTATGGCTAACCATGGGGCACAGGGCATTCACTGCCAGTCTTTTGCGCACAATCTTCACCGGAACCATGTACAGCGAGGGCGTAACCAATTTCACCAGTAAGTTACGAACAATTGAACCGTCTACACTCTAGGAGTCCACAAGCTTATTTGGAACAGAACAATTCGTGGCCTCGGCTGCCGCAACAGTGGTAGAGATATACGTCGCCATCATCAGCGGTTGCCTCCCGGCCCTCGTCCCCGTCTACCGGCGCCTGCGCTACAACAACCCCCTCAAGACGACCAGCGTCTCGTGCTCGGAGGGCTATCTCTCCAACGCCCAGCAGTCCACCATCCTCAAGAGCACCACGCGACCAAAAGTCCGCGCGAGCGAGCTTGGAGGTGGCGAAGGCTCATTTGAGAGGCTGGCTACGAGCAAGAATGACCAATTCGCCATGAATGAGCTTTCGGGGTCCCGATCCGTCAATGTGTCGAGCGCCATGAAGTATGACTCGGACGCCGATAGCAGTGAAAACCCACAAGGTATTGTGGTTCGGTCGGAGCTGTCATGGCAAGAGTCGCGAAAGTAAAGTGCGTCGGCATCGTGAATGGTCCAGATGGTGGTCTACGGTTCGATACATAACACTGCATCATCATATCGGGGGCCTGCTCTCGTGCATATCTTGTACAAAAGGCATAGGAACATTATAATTACTTAAATAATTCAAGTATCATTGGAAATATACGGCGAATCACTAGTGTTGTCCGAGCAGTTGGTACTTGGATGGTGGGTGGGTATGGACATTTCAATTGATTATCAGCGGTACGGGAGTATATGGGCAACTATGAAGAAAGAGAGGACAACGTCACCAGCGTTAGTCTTGGAGTCTAGCATGAAAGACGGGACTAGATGCTCATGCAAGGGTAAGCCTTGCATTGCATATCATGGGCAACTGGAATTCTCTTGGGCTACCAGCGGCAATGCTTATGAGTGAATGTATATTATATTATGTATATGCTGTATTTCCTCGTCGTTCATTCGAGGACTTAGCTTGCGTCAATAAGTCCTTCATGATGATCTGCTAGCCATCACCGTACTGTGGACTTCTATAGTGCACACTTGACAATCGGTGTCATCGTGAGACCATACCAGCCATCGCCGTCAGTGGAATCAGGGCACTTGAACTTGGCATCCGTCATGGTCTTGCACTTGACCTCGACATCGACGTCAGGACACTTGAGGGTGCCGCCCGTGGCGCTGTGCGTGTAGGAGCATGTGCCATAACCTTTCCAATCGCCGTCAGAATTAATATCATCGGCATCATAGGGTGGCAGGCCGGGCTTGTCCGGGTCGATATCGTCAGACGCGCCGATTGTCACCATCTGGCCAAGTGCGCAGAAATCCTGCTTTTCGCCCTCGATGATGGAATTCATCCAGTACCACAGGCTGAAGCGTCCTGTTTCGGCTTCTACTACGTAGAGGATTTCCATCTCGTTCTTTCCACTTATTGTTGCGGTCGGAGTTGCGCTGCTCGTTGTCTTTGTCGTGGTAGGATTTTCAGGGTCGACTGGAGAAACAGGTCAGATTTATGCTTAAAGTTACATGGTCGCAAAACTAAAAGTGTAGATGGGGATCGATATAGAAGGTAAAGAAAAGAGACGTACCATAATCAGGTGGTGTTCCGGTAGGTTTTGGTTCGCAGTAGTACCCGGTGCACAATACACCGCAGTCGGCCGTACATGTAGGCGAAGGACTGCCGCTGCTGTACGAGATAGATCCAGCTTTGTTGCCACTGCCACTGGGCGAAAGCCAAGTGGGACATCCGTTGACCTTATTCAGCAGGCAGTTGTCGTTCCCGATCTGGCCATTCCACACCAGAGTATCGGGCGCACCATCTGTGGACTGGACGTTGGGATCGTCGATGCTCAACTTCCTTGTCATTTTTCTAACAAGTTCCACAGTCAAGCTAGCATCCATGAGTTCGGATTGGTACGCAGGGTTGAGACCACGGAAGTAGGCTACCAATCCAGCAACCTTCGGAGCGGCTGTCGGGGAGAAGGGAAGCAAGTCAGTCTTTTCACATCGTCAAACTGAATGCGGGGACAGAAACTCACCAAATGAAGTGCCAGAAGCTGATGTGTCGTAGCCGCCATTGGCTACTGGGGCGGTTATTTCATGACCCCAAGCATAAACCATCGGCATCTGTTGATCCGTATAGTGGCTAGATGTCTCCCATCTACGAGCATTGCGGTCTACGGAGCCGACAACAAGCAGGTCAGGTAGCTCGCCAGATGCGAGGTATTTCTGTGGGTAGAAGAGATCGCCAACGCCATTTTCACCCAACAAGGCAAAGTTTCCTGATGCCGCAACAAGAACGACGCCAAGATCGCTCTGCAAAGCCTGGAGCACAGAGACTACAGATGAAATTGAAGAGTTAGTGCAAGGAACCTTCATTACCGATATAGGAAGAGGGAGCCTTACGAAGGATCTCGCCAAATGGTTTTATCGCTTTCATCTGTTCGACTTTAACACCCCATGACATATTGATGACGGCTCTCCCCTGCAGGTTGTTGCTGGATATGTAGTCGTAGATCAACAGTAGGGCGTGAATTATCCGTTCGAAAGCTTGGCCGCCTACGAACACGCCGCCGAGAGCAACGGGGATCACATCTGCACGGGGAGCAACTCCAATTACCTGGCCGGCAGCACATGCTACTACAAGTGACCCATGCCAGGGATCGTTATTCGAAGTCGGTCCGTAAGTAGGCACTTCAATCGTTCCAGGAACGCTCATACCGGAGAACTCCTGCACCCAAACGGTTTCTGTTAGTAACAAGAGCAACGTATTCCTAACAGGCGATGCGAACTCGATGACAGTTCACTGTCAGCATAATGATTCAGAAATGACTTACGACATGCGAATTTACGTCTGAGAATGAATCCTCAACCACGAAAATTGTTTGACCTGCGCCCTCAGTTGTATCATAGAAGTAATTGTAGGACGTTGCGCCGTTACTTGTCGCAACATAGTTGTTGTCCGTTAGCCAATTTGTACCCTCAGGAGCGGACAACTGGGACAAGTCGAACGGCCTGATTTTGTTAGCTCTCTTCTTGGGTTTAGCTTGACTCGTTGTGTTGTCGGCACTCCTGAGAGCTTCGCGGTCGGCTGCTTCGCGTCGACCAATGGTGCTGAACGTATAATATGTTTTCCCGGTTGTTAAGAAGTTGATATAATCGTACAAGTATCGGACTTGGGTCATCTGGCTCATTTTGGATGCCATAGAGTATGGCATCTGTCTCACAACATAGAGGCGACGTAGCCAGTAGTGGTCGATGCGACTTCAGTAAAGGTGAACCCGTTGGTGCCTGTAGATGCAGTAAGACGCTGGCGGATTAAATCCAGATCCCCATAGACGTGACTTTTAGGGTACAGGATGTAGTCACCCTCTCCGCCAGGGCAAGCCAAGTCGTTCTCCCATTGGATTGGGTTGTCTTGATCGAATATAGAAAGCACCTGGCGGCTCTCGAGATCTGCCTCGCTCTTGACTAGGATTGGTGGTGGGGAAGTAGAAGTCGGCTGGGCAATATTGGCGACGGGGGCAGGCTCGGTACGCTTTGCAATATTACAGGAGGAAATTGTCTCGGTGTAGCCCTCAACCGACGAGCAACCAAGCATGGTCGCTGTGCGCGTAATCGTTGACTCTGTCGTAGTGATAGTCTTTCCTTCAGAGACGGATAGACCTTGAGAGACTGTCTCAAACAAGATCTCCTGCGTCATCGTATTGCAGTCATCAGGCTTTTCAGGAACATCCACAACGGGCTTTGGACCAGGAGGTACTACAATCTTTGGCCATGGAGGTAGGGGCCCCGGGAACTTTATAGTCCAGCCATCGCGATGAAGCATTGACGGCGGTGGAGGTCCAGGGCCAATTTCACCAGGTGGAATACGAATCTTCCACTTTGAGACTTTGAACTCGGGGAAATCGACGCAAAAGTTGAAGAACCACCAGCCGTCGCAATTGACGACAATGACATCGTCATCATCATCCTCGTCCTCATCGTCATCTTCGTCGTTGTCTGTCGCATACACCGGTGGAAACTGCGTCCAAGTCGGGGTAGGCGTGCTAGTAGTGGTTGTGGATGTATCGGTAGGTACGAATGTAGGAGTAGAAGAGGTGCCCCAATAGCCGCCGCCGCCCCAAACATCACAAGTCTGTGTCCAGCTCTCAGGAGGACCTTGGGTGATCTGGGGGTAAGGTGGCAGAGATAGTTCACGTGTTGTGATTCGAGTCTGGCCTGTAGTTACATATGTGAGAGTAACGTCAAGAGGGTCTAGGGCCATGCTAGTGCAAGCCACGAACTGAGCTCCATCGGTCATGGAACTCGTGACATTGACATTGTAGAACGGTATTGATCCTGTAGTAATGGCTGGAGGGGTGACAGTGATGGTCGTTGTGGTTGTGCCGACCTGCAGAGACGTGACATAAGGCCCGATAGTGATCGTAGTTGTTGCTGGCAAAGCGCTTGGAGGGAGAACAAAGATGCATGGCGGCTCACAATGGGCTGTGGGTTCTGACCAAATTCTGTTTCCCTTCGTTAGATAGTTGCAAATTCAGATGCGAATGGATTGAACATTGGGGGTTACGTACTCTGTACCGAGGTAGACTGGGTTTTCGTCGCTAACCTCTGCTTCCTGGACACAAGCTCCCGCAGGGCAGTACCCACGGCTACAGGCAAAGTCGCAGAGGCCATCATATAAAAGGGGATCCAAACCGTCAGCAGCATATCCAGTTTTCGAGGTTTGTGCTGGTGGTACGATGAGAGGGCCAGTCGCATCGCAGGTACAAGAATGAATGGGACAGTAGCCGAAGTTGCAGGCGTAGCCACATAGACCACCCAGGTTTCCCTCTCCAGTGCCGTGTATACAAGCATCGGGCGTAAATGGTGACACATTGGGGACAACCAAGGCATGCTCCTGCGTGTCGCAGTACTCAGACGGGCAATGACCCAAGTTGCAGGCAAAAGTGCACAACCCCGAGTAACTTGCTGACATACCCTCGGCAGGATATGCGACAACGCCGGTTGACTTTGGCTTGTCTATCAGATCGCCCATCTTGCTGCAGTAGCAAGCACCGGGAGGACAGTAATCGTACTTGCAAGTGAACTCACAGAGGTCCGCAAATTCAGGAGCGCCAGGGGACGATCCCTCGATGCAGCCCCATAAAGAGATATCGACCTCAGTATTGACACTGGCTCCATCAACGCTGCCAACCCATGCGTTCCAATTCTGTTGGCCATTTTGACCGTCGACATGATTGCAAGCGTCGGTAATCTCGCGGCCAGTCAGGCTCATGGAGCCAACAGTGATGACCACTGCTCCGCGGCTTCCACCATATGCAGCACTGCCGTGGTAGAGACCTTTACCATTTTCGGGCTCAAAAGTCCAAGAGGCGGAGACAGCAACGCCACCTACTGTAACAGAAACTGCCTGAGAGCTAGCGAGAAGAGCACTGAAGAAGATATTGTCCTCAACAATATCCCACGGCCAGAACTCCTCCTGTAACTGACTAGCAGTGTTTCCGGTAGTTCCGCCGTCATCGCAACCGGACTGCTTTGGAGAGGGACGGTACCAAGCAGAGATACCTTCCTGGTTAATGGTCGCCTTTCTGTTCTTGTACAGGTCAATGACGAACGGAAGAAACTTGCGCCAACCATCGTGAGGAATGTCTTGAGCGTAATTGAACGGGGCTTCGCCAACCGTGAAGGCCTGATAGTCATCACCCTCGACATAAAGCGGACCAATATGGTGAGACTCGCCAAAGTCATTCCAAGAGATGATCTCGACGTAATCGGGGTTCAAGAATATGATCTCTTGCCATCTGTCGAACCAGAGGCTGTCACCGCGCCACATCCAGTTCTTGTCGTAACCGGGAAGATTTGTGTAGAACCATGGACTTGCCGGCATCACTACATGAGAAACGCTTATTAGTATCAATATTCGTACCTTCCAATGCTCACCAACCTCTTAGACTCGCAACTTACTGTAAGTCAAGTTCTTGCCCCAGCTCTTTCCAGCGGTATCCATGAATTGAAGGTATGAGGCATCCACGTAAGTATTCATATCCGTGTTCCCCCACTATTCCGAAGTCAGTGTACTCGTTCCGAAGTTACGAGGTGCATGATACATCCTCGGGAGGTGGTAGATAGTGAGACTCACAGGCCAAGCCGACCAGGCGAACAGCCCGTCAATCACACCATCAGTGGCTGCAAGAGCCGCTTGGGCACCAAGCGAAGACCAGTCCGGGACCAGGAAGCAGTCAGTATCCGCCTTGATAGTCTCCCAATCGCCTGCACTTCCCGGTCCCTCGAAGGTTGAGACGAATGGTCGACCATCAACCATGAAATAGGAGTCGTATGCCGAAAATTTGGATATAAAAGATTCCGCTCGTCCGTAACTGAAAGCGCCACCTCCTGCATAGTCCAAGGAGAGTAACATCTTGAAATCGCCCTTGGCATCAGCGACCTCAAAGGCCTTGGTCATGGCAGCCGATGCAGATGCATCATCAGCGCGAAAGTTGAGAGCAAATCCATCGATATGTGCTGCTCTAGCCAAGTCAATATCCGTTTCCCATTGGCTTGTGTCCCAATTTTTGGCATTTTCAACCTAATGAAAACGGGTAAGTTGATACCATTATCAGAATACATGTTGATGGTTCCTTCTCGAACTCACCATGAAATGCGCGAAGACTGCTTTGGCTGTCACCACGCGAACTGAGCCCAGAAGGGCTACCAAAAGCCCGACGGACAGCATGTCGAATACCTTGTCCAATGGCCAAGGTGATTTCTAGTGACTCAGTACGTGCTGGCTACTGAATTTTAAAAGCCATGACGGTCGAGCACCAAATACTTATATACATATCGCCCATGAACCCGAGAGCCTCGGCAGACTGATGAAGGATTTTGTCCTGGTCCTGATTGCGGGACTTGTAAGCCAGTCTATCAGCTGAACCAGGTATTAGCATCATGGGGATCGTTCTGGAATGGGGTCTTTCTACGGAGTCCTCTAATAGACTATTCCTAGAAGAATAATCGTAAGGTATAAAAGTTTTAAGCATAACTATTCTATATTCAAAACTTTATGTTTGAGCGAAGCTATTTTTGTAATCTTGTATTTTGTCATTTTGGCGCAGTGGATACTTCGACAATATGTACAATTGGGCACATCTATGTGCGTCGCCTTGGAAACTTGGATCCGACAGTGCAGACCCCATGTAATTCTGTATCCGTTCTCCCATGAAAATGGTCTGATAAGTAAGCAAAAGAAGTCCAGGGAGAGACAGGATTTAGAGACTGGATATGCCATATTGATCCTTCGCGTGCACCTAAACCGATAATGGACACTCCAGGTATCCATGAGGTCTGTGCATGCGTACCTAGGTAGGTAGGCTCTCTAAATAGTTTTAGTATCCACAGCTCGCTTTTGTGACTCGCATATGCATACTTGGCGGCTCGTGGACCCCTATTTTGACTGCAACAGCACTGTATGGTGTCCAGAGTCCATTGATATAGAATTCACACGTTCGATTAGACATGAAATAGCTAGGTACCTAGGTAGGCTCGACTACCTAGTCAACAAAATAGGCGCTCTGCGGGATCAGATCGTTATGTCTCACCCGTGTGGCTGGCTACCTAGGTAAGCTTAAATAAGGCCCAATAGTGGACGGCCCAAGCCTCTGCGACACCAGCACACACACAATGCACTCATGCCGCAAAGTAGTGTTGATGCCACCTACCACAATGGAACATTGACTTGCAAACATCAAAATATCCATCGTTTCTTCAACGAATGCTATTCTCGAATTTCATTGCCATATCTCAGAGCATCAGTCCATGTAAGCTAAGCGTCTACCCCTGCTTAGCTAACTTGTGCGCCCCTACGATTTAGCACTCGAAGGATCGAGCTCCAGCTCGTATTGGAGGTCCCTGAGACTCCGTCCTAAACAAGCTCTAGGGGTCCCTGTAAATGTCGTTGCCAAGAACTTCGTCCAGGGCATACAGCTTTCAATGGCTCTGCCAATTTCCGCAATACTCCATTTCTATATTTACAGCACACCCAAATTGTTCCATATCAGCATTTGACAGCCTGCTATTGCCGAGTCCTCCGATCTCCGGGTCGCTGCCACAGTCTACACCAGCAAGCCATTTTCGCAATGCCAACCATCATCCGACCACAGCCCGACAAAGTTGGTCGCAGTCATGATCAGCTCTTTGAGTCCTCCAAGAAGATTCTGACCCTCATATCATATAGAGACAGCTATCTCCCTGTCCTTCACACATCTTTCAGCGATCTGGACTCGCCTGAAGACCCGGACAAACCTGCCACGTCCGCATTTGCGGCAAACGAGAATGGCTTTGTGCACACCGTGCTGAACGCGTTTCAGCAAGACCTGCATCTCGAGCTACGCCCGGATGATGTCTGGATCTCTATCCTCTCGCAGCTGAGTTTCTTCATAAACGGCCGGGCCAATGAGCTCCGGCAGCACTTTGTTCGCCATGAAGGGCAAATGGGAGTCGAGGTCGATATGCGCCCGCATGACCTCGACAATGTCAACGTTGACGTGTTCGTGGAGCGCATCATCGCCCTCGTGAAATCACAAATCATTGACCCAAATGTCGTTGATTGGCTTCTGCCGCACTTTTCCACCACCACGCAGACGGATCGGACGGTTGCATCCATGGTCTTCATGGGCGCCATGCAGCAGTACTTCAAGTATCAGATGCGCATCGGCTGTGGATTTCCATCGGTGACGCTGCACGGCACAAAAGAGGACTGGCAACTGATTCTTCAGTGCCTGTCGAATTTCAGACACTTGGGAGACTTTGATGGACTGTTGGAATGGATAGCCTGTCTGGACTGTGTGCTCAAGAATATGATTGCTGGGTTCGATCAGCCTGATTCAGAAGAGATCAAGGATTTCTGGATGCGCGCTGCGCATGCTGGTGGTGCTCATGCATCTGGAGGAGTGGTGACGCTCTCGGGATGGCTTACAACATTCTGCTTCTGGCAGGCAGATGGAAGTCGTACTCGCGCATTCACCGACGAAGAGCTGAGCGCCAATACCATGCTGGGCAAACACCCTGAAGAGTGGGCGAGGCTCGAGCTCGCTGGTGTTGGCTTTCCAGTCATCGAAAGAGATAAGATACCTGTCGCCAGGGTGCACGTACCTGTTTGCGTGTCCGACGGATTCTCGAACATCGATACACTCGTCATCGCGGGCATGATTGGCACGGAACTAGACGCTGCCACATTATCTACTGCCAAGCCGCGCCCCGGCTGGTGGTTATTACACAAGAGATAAAGGGAAAAATTAAGTTCATGAAGCGGTTTGCATTGTTAAATACCTAAAGAAGTGAAATAGATCTTCCATGCACCGGAAGTGCGTGCAAATGAATCTTATGAGAGCCCCTCATCAGTGTAACCTGTCATGCATTGAGCTGAATACGGAGGGACGTATCGCCCGCTCCGGGCGCCCGAGTCTGCCTTGCAGGCTTAATGTTACCTACGTTGACTGGTAAGTCTGACTGGCAAAACTCGTGCGAATGCACATATGCGGGCACGATATTCCGTATCTTTGAGAGAACTCGGATTTCGGAATGATTTTTTAAGCACCAATCCGCTTCGTTGCTCTGATCTGACGATTCCCTCTGTTTTAGCGGACATCATGGAGCCACTGCTCAACACAAGCCAATCCAGTCGCTTGTCAACGCAATCAGGTTACAACATTCACCTCGATGACTTGACGTACTCAGGGGGTTATGACCTATCGGCGGCGCACGCTACTGGTACCTATCATAAATTGAGCAGTTCACCTTTACCTACACCCTCTAATGGCGAGTACCTTTCCGAAGTTCCGAGCAATTTCCAAACTTCCAGAGACGGCTCTCAATTGAAGCTCCCTAACAAGAAGAGGGACAATAAGCCTCTTGCAAAAGATAAGAACGGGTACGGATGGAAGCTTGACATTGCCGCTCTGATACTTAGCTGCTGTGCCCTGATCGCCCTGATCGCGCTTCTCATCTATGGTAACAATCGTCCTCTCGAACAATGGAGCCTATTCTTTTCTATCAACACAGTAGTGTCAATATTAGGTACGATCACTCGAGCACCATTAGCGTTCTGCATTGGTTCTTGCCTTGCGCAAGCTAAGTGGATCTGGTTTTCTCAAAGGACGGATAGTCTCCGTGCCTTCGAGAGATTTGAAGATGCAAGTCGAGGACCCATGGGCAGCTTCAAGCTGGTTTACTGGCTATATTATAGGTTTGCACCAAGATGTTTCTATCATGTGGAATCGATGAATGACTTCGTACAATATCAGGCACTGGATTGTCATTGGGGGAATTCTCACAGTGATCAGCCTCGGGTTTGAGCCTTTCCTACAGGCAATCATCTCTTACGAAGGACAAACTTCCCTCGACGCGGACATGCCTCAGTCACCCTGGATAGACACGCCCATATCTATGAATGCCGGCCTGTATTCACCAGATGTTATTGACCATGGTGTCATGAATTTACCAGTGCCTGGCTACGAAGAGTATAAGGATTCAATTAGACAATGTGCCGGAAGCTTGCATGTACTGATCTTTTTACAGTAATTTCATCGCCGCCGTTACTTTCAAAGCACAACCAAACGCCGAAAGCTTTGCAGCACTATTTGAAGGCCTACAACAGAGCTTAGCAGTGAATGCATCGAGGAATATGCCCTTGTTCTTTTGCCCTACAGGAAACTGCACATGGCCAGTATATACAACGATGGCTGTGTGTAGTTCCTGCAATGACGTTTCATCTCACTTGGTGAAGACTCGAAAAGAAGGCTCTAGTGCCGATGCTACGCTCCATCGGGTAGACGTACAATTCATGACGAACCTCACGACATTCAGTTTGCCGTACGTTAATATCACAAACGCAGAGGAAGAAGGTTCGGACAAATGGGCGTCTGCTACTGTATTAACAGCTGTGACGTTGACAAACCCAGGGATGACTGTATCGTTTCAAGATCTTGACACAATGATCGCTGCCGTGGGGATTATCAAGGCAGAGTCCTGGAATGACGGCATCATCAGTGCTACTGAGTGCGCATGGCAATTTTGCACCAAGTTGGTCTCTTCGAAAGTTGAGAACGGCGTGCTTCAAGAAAACATTTCGGATGTGTCGTCGCAGCGAGTGCCGGGGTCATATATGTTCGGCGACGATCCGTTTTGGTATGCTTATGAGGAAGCGAATCATTACGGCTTTTGCAACTATAAGAATTTATCGGTAAGTCCCTTCGCGCTGGAGTCTCCGAATACTAGAGCAATGTGAATTGGGAGGATACCAATTTGGAAATCATATACTCCAAGCATTTGCAAGCATAGATACTTAGCTGCAGCACGTCAGGTTGATTTATGTAGTTCACTAACATTTCATATTGTAGTACGACATCAACGGATACCGCAAAGATCTTCAGCTCAAGATTAATGTCACCAAGGGCAGCCTGATGCCGAAAGATGCCGATACATTATTCAACATTACACAAAACACGACTTGCACACTCAACCACCTACTCGGTAATCAGCTCTCGGAATCCAGTCAAGTGGTCTGGCCTGCAGATCTGCTCGAAGGCATATATGCGCCAATTTTGTCAAAAGCTCTGTATGAAGCGAAGGAGATCCAACCTGTGATCGACGACATCGCCAACTCTCTTACAACCTGGATGCGAAGATCCCCACAAGGTTCTGTTCTAGCAAGACGAAACGGAGTATCCCAAAAATGGGTAGTCTATATACGCGTGCAATGGTGGTACTTGACCCTACCAGCACTATGTTTTGTCGGTACGGCGGTCTTCACGGCTATGATAATCCTGCGGTCTTCACGCCTCAGGCTGCAGCCATGGAAGAGCGATCTAGTCGCTACCCTGACCCATTCCGTGGATGACGACACGAGGGCACAGCTAAGATCTGCTTATCGCATTGGCCAATTGAAAGCCACCGCGGACGCCCTTATCATCAAGCTACACGAGGATTCTTCTGGCCCAATGCTGAAGAAGGTGTCTTGAAAAGGAGCATGCAACCCCAGTGGTTATCAAATGGAGGTCAGGTCGGAATCTTATGGATACCACAGCAAGCTGGCGCTATACGTACCGATTGCTTCACTTGGGAAGACTGACCGAACGCCATTCAACTCAACCAGAACGAAGGGAATTGACGCGCATACTTTCAGGCCGATGCAGCCAAAGCTGATGTCAATAATGCAATACTTACCTACATTTACAGCAAACAATCACCTAAGATCACGGGCCCGACTATTTTGATTGAAGAAGAGACAACCGGCACAAAAGCTTGAAGGTCTGGATTTGGGATGTTCGACAGTGTCTATAAAGCTACAAGGATGAGTGAAATTCTTCCACTAGCACAAAGTCCCGGAAATCCAAATATAGCTTATTCTTGGCAATGAGAATGGAATTATCAGGGGCCCCTAGTATCCCTAGACTACGACTCCAACATCTAAATCTAACTTACCTAGCGGGCCGCTCCGCAAGAACCACAAAATGAGTGCTTGCATGTTTGACATTTGCCAAAAAAGAATTTACGGTTTCCCTGGCATTTGCTGCACCAGTACAGACTCGCCGTATGCTCAAGGATGGCTGAGAATCTTCCCATGATTTTGAACTGCATTTTGGGTTATCAGTAGAGCTGCCTTACCTTGGTTTCGTTGTCGTTATTTCTCAGGTAATATGGATGGTTGGATAAGGTAGTGGTGTTGATGCTTCTGCCGAGATTTAGGGCTTTCTGTCTAGATGCAGCCGTATTTATAAACGGCGGTGGACTTTCTTCATCGGTGTTGCTTTATTCGCGCTTGACAAGAAAGACATTGTTTTTGGTTGACAGCGTCTTGTTCCCTGATATGCTACATGGGCCAACCTAAGTGACGCCGCCACGTATGAGAGCGACTGCTTTGTCTGGTCTAGTTGAAAGCTTGTTCCTTGTTATGGTTGCTGTTACAAAAAGAAAAAAATAATTTCCGAAGGGCCGAGGGCCATTTCTTCAAAGCCTTACACACTGAGGAAAATCATGAACGCGGCATGATGGGTTTGTTGGTTGGCAGTTTGCTGCGAGGGCAGCCTGTAGAATCTGACCTGACAATGCATTCCAGGGCGAACACGGTCTGCCTTATCTGGGCGCAGCTATAGCCAGTAGCAGTGACTAGCGCCCCTAAAACTCCACTTGGTAACCAGTATGATCGCAGAACAACACTCGGCGCTTACACCCTTGCCTGTTGGCCTCTGCAGTGCCACTACTCTACTTTCATAAAGCCCATCGAGCAGGTTGAGTTAATCATTCTAATTGAATCAAGTAGCCCGTTCGTCAAAAGTTGGCTCGTTTTATTTCTCAGACTTTTCAAACAACATTTTCCTTTTCTTTTTTCTTGATCTTGTTATTTTTTGCGCACCGACTCGTGATCATTTCAGCCATGACAGCGAATCAATCCCGGCGTCGCGTGACGGAAACAGACAAGCCTGAACCGGTGGAACGGATTGAGAAGTTCCAATACCAAGAATTGAGAGGCGACGTCGATAGTATTCGGCTCTTGACAATTGAACCAGCAGACAACCCCGACGATGCTATAGTTTGTCGAATGGACGTTGTTGAATTTGGCGAACGGCCCAGGTACGAAGCACTGTCGTACATGTGGGGCAGCGAGGAAAACCAGTCGTCCATTGTCGTGAACGGGTGCAGCATCTCGGTACGACAAAATTTATGGGAAGCCTTGCGGTATCTGCGACCAGCGGCCAACAAACTACGCATATGGATCGATGCATTATGCATCAACCAAGAAGATATTCCGGAGCGGAATCGACAGCTTAGAATCATGCATCACATCTACTTTCGAGCTTCTCTAGTTGTTGTTTGGCTAGGCGCGGGCTATGTTGAGTACCAAGATCTGGTACCACGTCTGCGAGCACGAATAAGTGCCACTGAACGCACAACATCGGAAGAAGGCACCAAATTATCTGCCGAACAAGACAAACAGACTGCTGAGCACACCGGAGAAAAGGGACTCATGGAATCTCTAAGCAAGAATGGTTATTGGCAGAGATTGTGGATCATCCAGGAGGTCGCCCAAGCAGAAAGGCTCGTCGTTTGCTTCGGCTCGTTCCAGCCCATGTCTTGGGGCGAATTCATACATCTGATGCGAATGCACAATTGCGGTGAAAATGGACCACAAAGACTCGATCAACTCAGGCGCAACACTGACGCAGGCGCTCTGACGTTCGAGAGATTACTCTATGATCATCGGACAGCAGTCTGCATTGAGCGGCGGGACAAGATATACGGCCTTGTTGGGCTTGCTGATGATGCTCATGGCTTTCCAATGGACTATACAAAGCCACTCATTGAGGTCTGGAAAGATGTGATGCACTTCGTCAACGAAAGGGGGCTTGTTGCCCATACGAAGCTGATGCAGTTCGGTGCCATGGTGAAAAGTCTCATTATTGGTGATAACTGTACTCCATTGATGCAAGTTCTCCGATCTGGAAGTTCTGTCACTCGCGAGCCTGAGCGTGCGGAATTGGTAAATCACCGACCTTTCAGCTTGAAGGGTGTTGTACTGGGGCAGATTGTGCATATCGGCGCAACTACGACAGAAATCATCAGCCAATTAAGCACAGTGGATGCTTGGAACCGGAAGGTGCAGGAAAATTTCCGGTCGCACGTAGAGGAAGCTCAACGGGAGAGTAGAGTTCTACAACGGGCGATTCTGAGACCTTCTACAGATCGCAATTGCTACAATTATGTGGGTAGCGTTCGGTGGCTTGAAAACATTGAATCGAAGCGTTCGAGTGAACCACACGCAAATATTGCTTTGAGCCGATGGAGTGCGCAATTTAAAGACGAAACGGCCCCTATCCGGTCCGAGGCAGCAACCACAGATCCTTCATTATACCAGCTTTGCACAAAGACGTACAAAGAACTCGAAATCAATTTCTGGAAAATGGGTATCGCATCTTACCGAGCAGAAGAGGGAGATTTGATTGTATGGCTGCATGACACAAGACGAGCCATGATCATGCGATGTCGTTGGGACTGGAACAATCCGGGCTGGGTGTATTCACAGATTGTTGGGACAGCTTGGGTCACGGCTGATCTGAGTCCGGAGCTTGAGGATCATTCCAACCGCATGAAGCGTTTCTCGGAATGGGATACAACGCCGATTCAAATGGATGCCGACACCATGTTCGTGATGCTGAGCTAAATGACAACGGGCATCAAGTGCGAGAAAATGAAACAGTCAAAGTTGATGATTAATCAAGTGTCAATTCAATCCAAGTCAGCCACCGAATTGTGGGAGGTCAGTTCATCTTCACTTCACAGATGCTGGTATGGCTGAAGCAGGACGATGGGCAGATCATGTACCGGGCCGGGCGCATTCCATTATTGCAATACGAGGCATGCAACTAGACTCTCAACTTACAACTAGGAAAGCATTCAAGGAGTCGTCCTCTAGACTTATGACTTATCACTTACACTTCCGGGAAGGAAAGTTCCATCTTCTGTGGTAACAATGAACCCAATCGTGAAGATCATAATACCTAGCATCCTTGTCTGCGCAGATGACTAAGTCGAGATGGGAGATGCGCATTTATGAGGGGTTGGCAGGTTTGGCTCAGACGAATTCCTGCCACGAGACATCTCCAGAGCTGTAGCAATGCACTCAACCCCGCAGATTTGGGCTCTCGGGCAATTGATCCCAGAACGTAATTGTGGGAATCATCCGCATCCATGTCCTCTCCTCAGATTTTCAATTGCCCGACTATGATCAGCTACCAGTAATCAGTCCGTGACGACTTTTGCCAATCTCCTCTGTCTGCTGATTAAAACGCGATTTCCCAAGAAACCTGTGAAGCGTCGCACTGAGTATCACTCTTCCGTATACTTACTTATCTTGCCATGGAGGACAGCCCTCTCTCGATTCTCGCTAGTATCACGGGTATTCTTACCTTTTTCGCAGCGATTGTGGGTTTCGTATTCGTTCGCTATAAGGTCTTACAAAATGGCACCATAGAAATGGACTCGATTCTAGCGACTACAGTGACTGTAATTGATGACACTGGAGTATGGCTAGAAGCGACAAAAGATACGGCGCAAAACGACGGGCATCTCAAGCTGTGGAACACCTTCCGACGGGAGCTATTCAAGACGGAGCTCCAAATTGTCACCGAATACCATGCCGCCGGTCTCTTGAGCTCGTCAGTGGAACTGGTATGGGTAGCCACGATGAGTCGTGATGACATGAGCCAGTTTTGGCAGGAGATCGATACAGATACTTGGTTGAGGTTTCATCAAATAGTACATCAACAACAGCAGCAGCGGGGATATCGATCGAATAATGAGTCCGGCGACGACTTGACTCAACGGGACAAGCCGGGACTGACAGTAATCATAATTAGGCAAGCGAGCCTTGTGTGGCGCTCGTTGCTGAATTTGGGCGCATCCCCGTCGCTGCTGCGTTGGTACAGGATACGCGAAAACGTGTTGGATCTGGTCAGAAGCCGAAAAGCTCTCCAATCGCGGCTATTGTTGTATCAAGTTTCGACTGCAAATTCGTAAGGCCCCTGAGAGTTACTCTGGATGAAGCTAACATTTCAACATGCAGAGCTGCGAAGACATTATTGAGGGAGCACGATGTATTAGCCGATGCTGTGCAAACCTTGTTGATTGGAAACAATGTTCCAAAATCCGAACTCGGTCAACTAAAGCGTCTCGTGTACCAAGCACTAAGCCCTACGGGGCCCCCTGGCGAAACGCAAAAACACGCTCCAGGTATAGCGGGTAAAGGACGTCCTACGTGCCAAGAACGCCGTGCCTCTCTTCTGAACAAGGAGACACAAACCGACTCGGATTCTTTTTGGTGTTTGCCAAGCCAAGGAAAATGATGAATATGTCGGAAAACCATCAAAGGAATGAGAACTAGACAGAAATGTGGCCTCAAAGGCCTTCTGGGCAATAGAAGCTGGCTGACTTGCAAGCGTAAAAGCTCCCGCTGCTGGGCGAATGAATGTTTGCGGGGAAGACCCGCTGATCAGCAATGCACGTATGTACGTATAAAGAACGTACACCTCACCACAGTTCATGCACGCGATGTGCGCCCTACCAGAGTGATCGAAGAAATACCCAGTTATTATATGAATCGTAAATGCGCAGGCCGATTCAATCGACGTCGTCTTTCATGTCTCACCGTTCCGCTAGATGCACGATTTGCGACAGGGCACGAAAACGTGAGCAGCGTATATGTGGCTTCGTTCAGGCGGTTATAAGGCCTGTTTCCCTCCTAGTAAAGGCCCAAATCAACATGCTTAGTGACGAACCTCTCTGCATTTTTGACCAAATGGCAAAATTGATAATGTCGCACGACCATACAGATGTGCATATTCAACGGTGGCGAGGCACCTAGGGAGGTTACATTGCGGCTGGTCCGCCATAACAGCTTCGGGCCTGAAATCAATGATTGTGCCAGAGCCTTTTGGGCGCTTCATGTCATCCTTGGCCTCTGGTCCATCTGAGTGCAAGTAAAGCCTCGCTTGATCTCGGTGGTGTAGATGCATGCTGGCAGCTATCAATGCAGCTGACGGGCACGGATACTCGTGGAGCCAATGGTGTTGACAACTGGAGTCCTTTGAAATGCTTCTAGGACTTTCTTACACGTATATAGCCTTACCGCTACAATCATAGCAATTCGAACCGGCCTTGGCTTGAAATATCATACAAATGTCACTATTCAAGCTCAAACTCCAATTGACCTAGAAGTTTGCTGCTTGAAAAGCTTCACGGGTAGCAATGAAGCCATCAGCTCTCCTTGCGGCAGTATTGTTGTCGGTCACGGGTATGTCATCTTTACTCTCTTCATTCAAAGTTGAATGTCGCATGAATGACAATAAAGTGTACTGGTGGTCACTTCTTAGCGGCAATGAGTAGCAGCAGGTCGCGCTCAAAGACATCTACAACACATGCGTCGACCTCAACTTCAACGAAGACCTCAACATCTATAAGATCCTCAATCCCGAGCCAAACACCAATATTGGGACCACCTTTGACCACACCTTCGACCTCGATCCAGCTTACAGCCTCAACTCCAAGTCCTACTTCTGAAGCTCCAGACAAAATAAGTTGGAGTTGTTCGGTTGCGCTTCTGTGCCTTGTTGCTTTGTGTATGACTTGATTTCAACCCGCATTCGATTGATTCCGCGAAGTCATTTACCAGGATAGTCCGAGTTCCTAGGAGTCAATGAGAACATTTCACACTGCCCGTGACTATCTGAAGAGCTGACGGAAACGATAGTCTTACTTGATCACAACTGAATTATCTCGTGTGTACAATATTCTTTTCGTGATGTGTTCCATGAGTGGAGCTTCGAAATTCGTTCATTTCAGCCTCCAAGCCTCTGGCTGCACATTTCGGAAGTGCTTGTCAACAGCACCATCAGCCACCAAACCATCGATATATGCCCCGCCTATGATTCTGTAATGATCTCCACATCGACGAAGAACAAGAGGCATGACGAATCCGCTCGGAAACATAACTACATCTCCCACTCGAGCGCCTGGAATCGCTATGCCTACGTGGTACTGTTTCGTCATGATCCAACATCGACCACGGCAAGCCAAGCTCGATCGCTCCTTGAATTCTGAGAATACTTCTTCGTATCGTCTATGTTGTGCTCGAAGGACTTTCCGAGAATGCACCCATTTGTCCCACAATTCGTCTAGAAGCTCTGCTTTGTCTTGCAGAAGATTTGAATCATAGTTGCACGTAAAAAGCCGTCTGAAGTTCACCTTCCTCCGTGTGGCTGCCATCTCGGTTGTTTCCGTGAAATTGAACAGTCGTCTGACGAGCCATGATGACTTGTCTCCCGTGTAGTAGTCTTGACATCGCGCAATGTTGGAGATCAATTGGACTGGGGTCTCGCCGAAAGCTATAACTTTGGTGATAGAATCCAGACGAAATCCAGCTATGTGCATGATCATAAGATCAAACTCGGACCATATTATGGGGTGAAACTCGGTCTTTCGGGGTTCGTGGGGAATGAGATTTACGCTGTTGTGTGGGCTGCTAAACGCTTGTGAGCTCAGATCAGGTACCCATGAAGGACTAGCTGAATCGTTCTTTTCAAAGGACATCGCTCGCAGTGCTTGATAAAACCCATGTCTGTCCAGTTCTGCACCTGACAGCAGAGCGGAAGTCATGAATCGGCGAAATAATTCTGCATCTGATATATCGTATCCCAGGTTCAGGTCACTGGCCTCGTACAGTGACAATAATCCCAGGAAGCCGTATACATAATCATGGGGTCGGGTCGCAAAGAAGCCTACCGTCAGCCTCAAGCAATCGATTGTTGTTATAGTTCTGTAATCTTGGATGTCAAAATCTCGACGCAGCGCAATCAGAGTCTGTAAAGGCTGCAACAAATCCATTTGCGACTCCGAACTTTTGAACGCTTTCTTCAAGTTGGCATTGTCGATACTTCCAAGGGGCAATAAGTAGGCTGAGTCTCTCATCAGCAGATTGAAAGTGTCTTGTATTTGAGCAAATGTGAATGCTTTGCTTCCACAGCGAAAGAGTGGAGGTTTGACCGGTAAGACGCATTCTTGTACAATCCAGACGCGCGACCACCAATCTCTTTGACAAATGTTTGCAAGCAGGAAAAAACAGGATGTGAGATCTTCGCAGTACCACTTTCTTGCTTCTGTACCTGGCTTGCCTTTGGATTGATACTGGAGCCTAGCACTCGACAAGATGTCTGCAAGCTGGTCTGATAGTCCATCAGATTCGCCCAACCATATTAAGACAGTGTCCGCTTCCGTGTAAATACGTCTCATGAGTGGGATTTGGTGGTTCTTCTCGCTTCCGTTCCCTTGATTGATACAGACTTGATCTACCCAGAGGTCCTCGTCGCTCTCTTTTCGGCGAAGATGTCGGAATGCAGTCTCGAGATTCTCGGTCACGAGAAATTCTTTCCCATTCACAAATATCGCCCTTTTCGAGTTATTGGGCCCCCATCTGTAGGATAGAGCGTTGTACACGGGCGCTTTCCCCACCAGGCTTTCGATTCTGAGGCTGCACCTGATGACATCGGACCAATCGCCTTTATGGAGGGTGAGGATCCGAATCTGTTGGCGGAACGGATCTAGACGTTTATAAACCAGGTTCGTGGCCGCAGAGCTTGCCATTCCAGCGGCTGCTGCAATCGTTGAGACTGTAGGAATTCGAATTTTGCCTCATTTGCGGAAGAAGTTCTATGGTAATTTGAAACATCGAACAAAAAGGATTGGCTATTGATACTGCTTCGGATGAGAATGCCTGGAGTAAACAATGATGAAGCTGGAGGAGCGGGTATGCTTAGAATTCACCTAAACCTTGGCGATGCGCAGGTGCTGGTGATTCTGTAGGAGGGGTAAGCCTGGCTAGGGTAAGGACTCAGGGGTGTGCTCTGTGATTGGGCTTCTGGCCTTGACCCCAAATAACTTTGCAGCCACCATTGCGACCTCTTAATCAAGGAATCCTTCGAACTGACTGGAAGTAGGTACGATCTATAGGCTGACAGCTCGTTTGCGATCGCGGGAAGGAAGATAGTACTGCTCTGGAAAACATCTTGGAGGGTGCGCCATCCGCCAAAACGTTGTATTCAATACGAAATGGCTATATAACTTCTGCCCCTTGCCCTGGCGATACTTTCACTGGCAGCCTACTCTTCTCCTGTTGTAAGACTGTACATGTGCTGCGCGATCGCAAGTCCCATGCTCAAACGAGACATGTGATCAGCTGCCTCCTCTACTGATGAGATCCAATGGAAAGTCTGCAACACAGAGTCAATCACGACTCTATGCGCCTTTTCATCAGGATCATAACAGGCTTCCTCCACCACAGTGACCACAAAGTCGAGGTTGGCGGCATGTATGGCAGTGCCCAGTACGGGACCGCTCGTCGTGATGCCGCTAATGATCAAATGCTTGATGTCCAGCGTTTCGCGCAGTAGAGGCAAGACCCCTTCCGCGACGAGAGCAGAGGTGTAACCGGGGTTGCGATGAAAAGTACTTTCGCGATCGTTGTTGGTTGAATTTGACGCCGGCAAGACAAACTCGCTGTACTCGGCTGCGATTTCTGGATTGGCGACGAGCATGGGTTTGACTAGTGATTGCCACTTCTCCGAGCCCTTGTTGGTGGCGGGCGGATCGGTCGCAGTGTCCATAAGGCAGTGTACGATGGTTATATTGTTTTCTCGAGCCGTCTTGAGGAGTTTCTTAGTCGCATTAATGACTTGTTCCCTCTTCTTGGCATCTTGTATCATGTCAATATGTGCCTTCTCATAGTCGAGCAGTAGAAGAGCTGTCTGAGATGGTCCGTAGCTTGATGGTTTGCATGGTTCTTTGGAGGCCATGATGTGACTTGGATATCAAATGTACTCTAGCAACTTGTTCTTTCTTGAAAATACAAAAAGACTGTTATTCAAATTTCTCAAATTTCACGATCAAGGCAGTTTTTATACGAACCTTCTGCTAGATCCATGTTGGTGCAAGTTTGGTTGACAGCAGCCAACATACTATCCACCTAGCTTAGCGCTATACTCCAATTCGCTGGCTCGTGTGATCTGCGCGCTGGCTGTTGGCCGTAATCGTCAAAACATCTCCAATCTATCGTTGACGGCAACACCCGGTACAAACAGAACTCGATCATATCATCCATATAGTATATAGCGAGATTGTTGATGATCGTCACACCCCATGCACAACTAGACTCCGCATCTTGTTTTTGGAATGCTTTTAAGCCGATCCCAAACTGCATTAGCTGACAAAGTTGGCAATCAGGTGTACAGGGACTAAGCACGAGTGATTGCATGTCATCACTTTTGGTCCTAAACAATCGTTATAATTTTACTCTCAAAGTTGTGAAAGAAACCAAGATGCAGTGGCCGATCTTGTTTCCGAGCTTTGCGGATTGAGGGACCGAATAATCCCACGCGCACATACTGTTCAGGCGTTCCAGTTTTGTAAAGTAGCAGCCCAGACGGTCGTGATATGTTTGAGCCCCTATGAGATCCTGAGTCCTCTATAGAGCCAATGAGAGCCATAGTAAGTTCACCTGGCCATTGTACCTCTTCTAGGGGGTTCCAATCGAGGTTACAAAAGAAGAACACCCCCTTCTCATTCGGCTTGTGTATCCAGAAATCCCCCATATGAGGACGCCACGGGGATTCCTGAGTCTTCCATGAGAATCCGGCCAGCCGCAATGGGCAGATGTAAGCTTCCAAAATGAGAATACCTCCGGAAACCGTACCGAAGCTGTCTTGCCCATTAGGAGTAGTTGAAGCGCGCATGACTTTGCACTGTAAATGACTGACTTGAAGGGAATGGCTTCGAGAAAGCAAATCTCGCTTGCCCCTCAAGAATGAGCTCAGCGCACCCCGTCCCGCCCAGGTCCACGACGGCCCAACATAGTTCTGCTTTTCCTTCAGGGATTCAACAAGATCCAATAAAGAATTAAATTCGGGTCGACGGAGAGTCCAGAGGAGGCCATGCACTAAGTCTTTTCTCCAGAGGCCAGCTAAGTATCTATCATTCGTGGCCTCGGCGAAACGACGCGCAAGACCAGAAAGTGCTGGTAAGGTGTCGCCAATGTAGGTGAGTTGGCGTGCAGAAAACTTCTGGGCAACATGACTGTACCAAGAATGGTAAATGGATTTTGAGTCTTGAATTTTGAGTATGGCATCCAATACCAGGGACCTAGGTTTCTCATCAAAGTCAGAGAATTCTGAGCAAAGTCGGGTGCTGCACGCAAAATGCAATCCCGTATTGCCAAAGTATAGGATGCGAGTCGCTAAGAGCTTTTCCTGAAATGTCCAGCCCCGAGTATTCCACCGATTATTTTCGATGTCCGATTCGGTCCAGTCTGAATCACTGTCGTAAACTGCGGCATGACCAATTTCAAAGCACTCGCTGTCATCTCTTGTCATATCATACGGAATCTTTATGCGTCTGGGATACTCGGGACGCTGCAGGAATCCCTCTTGGCAGGAGGCCGATGTTAGTGTGCAGATAGTCAGGTAGGAATTAGCGTAGATCCTGTCCATCACCGATGATTCACGCTCCCAGTCTGATCGACTATCCTGACGGATACACAGTGCATCTATCCAGACAAAGGGCACCCCTAGTATCCTTGTTGCGTGCACAGCATCCTTCTGTATCGGAGATAGCTCCTCAATGCTGAAGCCTGATTTGAGGTGGACTGCATTTTGATCTGTAAGTTTGACTTGAGAGGCAGCCTCAACAGGAGCTCCCCAGCAGTAGCTTAGAGTGACATATCGAGTGTCACGTTTAGCAACATGTTCGTCATTGAACTCAACAATTCTGAGTTTCTCATGATAGACGTATAATAGTCGCCGTGGTAGAAATCCGTCCCGCTCATTGTTGTGGTCGCAGATCGCTACACAGTGCTGAAGCCTCTTTTGCACAAACCGGATCTCCTTATCGATCAGAGCACGGTCGGAAAGTGGCTTGGGCATTCTAAGAATCGATGCAGCTTGACCTGTTGATAAGGATTAGAAGGAGGGATTTGATTACAATACTGCCCGCGTTGAATCATATTCTTACTAGGATGTGCGCCGATAGGCCACAGCATTCTGAATGCGATTGTCTTGACGGCTTTTATTGCTAATTAGACTTGCACTCTTTACTTCAGGTTCATCTGGGTGTGCTCAACCCTTATTCTCAGGCCTCCGAGGTGCTCTTGACGAGACTGACAGTACCAAAATGATTGTCGTCGCTTTTGACTTGTTTTCATGAAAAGGTCCCGATTTGTAGTGAAGACGAAGTTCGAGGGAGACTGGGTCGACCTCGTTGTCCAAAGGAGCCCCACGCGAGGAGGTAATAGCGTCCCGGACGAATCGACAGAAGTCGCACCCCGCTTCCGCAGAGGTTCGCAAGTTTGGTAAATCTGGCATCGTGTCATGTCGGTCGGTGGATAAGACGTCATATGTATTTCCTCGAGGTAAGAGAGCGATCATGCGCTGTGCAGCCAACCTGGTGCTTCTCCGAAGGGTGTAATCACCACAAGCACCGGATTCCGTTGCTGATAGGACCAGGCGTGACATGCGTGTGTTGAGACAAGTGCGACAATGGTCACAAAGTGACAACTTGGACTCTGGTGCGTTCATTATGGATATCCATCGGAGGAACAACGTAGAAAAAGAATCAAGAAATCAATCCATCTGGAAGAGAAAATAGCAATTCCACTTCCCATATCCGCCAGTGCCGATACGTGCCACGTATCGTGGATGATTGTGTCGACCTTACTGCAGAGGACTTCTGTGGCACAGCAGCCCGCTTGCAGCGTAGCTTCCCTGCCAATTAAGTGTTCAGCAGTGGAGAGCGCGGTGCCTAGCGCCAATGCTTCGGCACCTACGTTATAGCAAATACATGGTGAGCCATGTAAATTGAGATAGCTCTAGCTCATAGTCTCACGGTCAAAAATGCTCTGTAATGTCTAACTACAACTGTAATCATCACAGTAACTACAAGATCCCATTTCCATCGGTCTGCTCATGCCACTATCACCAAGAAATTGAATCCCGGCCACACATCGGCTCTGAGGCCGACAATGGTCTTTGCGTCAACGCCTCTCCTCCTCCATCTCCACTCGGATCAATGGCGACCAGTGTGTTCAATGCTCAGAGCACCAAAGTGCTTCTCAACACTCATATCTCGCATTCATGTAATCTCCATCCAGAACAAACTGAACCAGGTAAGGCATCGCGCCCGGGTTGGCGGCAAACGAGTTGATGCCGTGGAACCACTCGGTGAGGACATTGCGGTTGGCAATCGCCGTGGTGAGCGTCGCGAAGCTGGCCTCCCAGTGCCCAGTGGTGCTCGTCTCAAACTGTCCGTCCTTGGCGACTTGCTGTCCCACGGCGCTCTCCAGGTTGGCGATCTCGTCGCTCGACATGGAGGTGGGCGAACAGGTGCCGCCGCTCACAAAGGTGACGCAGCAGTGGGTGCCTACGCCGGCGGCAACGCAGGCAGCGGATTCATCAAAAGCGTAGTATGTGTTGGCCGCGTCAACCCTGTCCAAAGGCACACACCAGGTGGGCGTGTCAGCCAGTGCACTTGGGAGCAGTGCAAGAAATCCCATGAGAAGGGTCGTGGTCATCATGATGGCGAGGATGGATGCTGGACTAGTAGATGGTGTCCTTTGGCTTGAGTGATCGGAAGTAGATGGACTGTTTGTGTTATGAGGACTGTGATGATTGAGTATGAAAGATGGCATATCCAGAACTGCGCGAGGAGTCGGCTTTTATAGTCAGAAGTCAGTGAGCTCATGGCCGATCTCTGTGTAAGACGGTGCCCTCTTCCTGGTCCCATCTCAGCTTGATCTTCAACGATGATGTCGCTTCCTTGCTTTGCTCGTACTTTCGCAGACTCAATAGCTACGAGTAGATTGCTCTTTTGTTGAATATGGCAAGATTTGCGTCGTAGGATGAACCATTAAACTGGACTTGATCAAGTTGTGGATAAGAATAGCTCTCGCATCTGTCTCTCGCAAGCTCCCGAGCTCCTTGAACATAACGATGAAAGTCGAAAGGTGTCGTTGTCTGCCACGCAAAATAGCATCTTCATCTCTCAAAATGCGTATACGATGAAAATGCGAAGAGCAGTTGCGAGCGACCCACTTCCCTCCGGCATTGTCTTATTAGTATAAGGTTGTTGAAGTCCAAATGGAGAAAAAGAGCATCGTTCTGTCGCTGACATAAATCTCGTGCCCAAGCTTCATGATCCTTCACACAGTGGATCAAGATCAACAAGCTCCAAAGCATTGAATATAGCGTAGTGCTTTACCATAGGCCTACTACGCTATCTATTTATAGTGGCAGCATCACTCTAGTGGCCCCACACGGCAGCTCCCCAACCAAGTGCCTTCTCCTGTAAGTTTGGGGCCGATCATAGTATCAAACCACCGAAAATGAGCCGGGATAGCTGCCGTGATCTCGCAGCCTATATATTAATGGCGATGCTTGAGCCCCAGGGGTATCGCATTATGTGTCACTGATTCATCAAGATTTTCACGGTCAACTAGATCTTGATCGTCTTCGAATTGCTACTATCACTGCAGATACTCTCAAGCGAACGCCACCTCCATCCTCGTTGCAACACAACGGCTCGTAGTGCTATTTGATTTAGCAGGGTCGGTCAGCTATTGCAGGTAATGCACTAGAATTATCGTCGTCCATATCAATTGCCCATACCATAAGACCCGAAAGACCCAATTTGTTGGCATATTCAATCTTGGACTTGAATTTATCTGGACTGTCGTATCTATTGTGGCCATAAAAGTTAGTCCTTGCCTTTAGACGCCGAGACCTGCCATTTTAGGGCTTATAGAAAACCTACGAAACCCATTGATCTTTGTTATAGATCATATATCTGTAGGAGAAACGAGTTAGTCGCACAGTCTGGTTGAGTCACGTATGCCTGGACGAACAGGCATGTCGACTTGAAGGTACGCATGTTCATTTACTCGATGCGAGCTAGTTCATCAGTTTGGGGTGCAGCGCCGGTGTCTGATATGATCTGCATGATTTCTGCCATTTAAATATTACTAGTGAGTTGATGATCTCTTTAGAAACTCCTGGTTGATATCCACTAACCACGGTACGATAAGATACCATCTTGTCCTGTACAAGGACCTGCTTTCCCCGGCGTCGTAGTGGGACAGCCAGGCGTAAAGCACAGAGGATCCGTGAGCGTGTAAGTACGTCCGTAGAAGCCAAGCCCCAAGGTCATCTTGGCGGGGTCAACATTGTTGCGCCAGAACTAGAGTGTGTTTTGGATCAGCAGCCGTCTGATTATATGATGATGCAGTCATGTACGGGCTGCAACGTACTAGGCCCAGCGCATCATCGATTTCCGTGAGATTGGTACGGGCAAGAACCTGACCGCTGATGGAGGATGCGTCCTCATGGTCCCAGGTACCATGCAAATCATAAGACATTACGTTCACCCAGTCAACGTATGTCATCATGTGTTCGAGATCAAAACCTCGCAAATATCTGACCGTTGCCAGAATCAGCGATATTGCTCTTTGAAGAGTCAAGAGTACAGTACTTAAGTTATAAGCGACATACCAATATGATACAGGAGCAGTAAAAGTCACCAAGTAATTCTTTCCACTGGCATCTGAGCCAAGTCAGCAATTGCTGCGACACATCGAATTGGAACGGTACAAACTTACTAATCGCGTCTCGGAGCTCTTTGAGAAACTGCGTGAAATTCACGCCGTCTCCTCGATGCCCGCCTCGTTCTTGGGCAGTAGGGTACTCCCAATCGAAATCGATCCCATCGTAGTCATAGTGGGCTAGCCAAGTCATTATGCTGGATATAAACGTGGCGCGGTTTCCGGCATTCCCAACCATGTCCGAGGATAATGTCTGCGTGGAGCCTGGATTGTTGAAACCATATCCACCCACAGATATGAGAATCTTCAGATTTGGGTTCTTCAACCTGGCATCGATCACACTGTGTTCATTTGTCAGTCATACTGCCTGTTAGTCTTTTGACCTAAAACGCAGAGGCCATGCAGAAATCTCATGACATAAGACTGTATACTGAGGCGAATCGCGACTTGCCTGGAGTATATGTCTGCAGCCACACCACTCATGCCGGTCATCTGGTAGTCGGTACCTATGTATGCAAATGCAACGTTGAGATGTGTCAGCAGATTTGCTGGTATGGAAGACACGGGCATTGCACCCTGGAGTTGGTCAGCTCAACAGCACCCCTTTACGAACACTTTGCGGAAAATATGGTGATAACTCACACATGACTGGTTCAAGTTGAAAGCTTCCCAATATCCGATGATGCGCTTCTGGCTATCGCTCTGGGCTGCGTGGGGATTTGGTTGTTCACAATTAGACTGACATCCCCGGCCGCAGAATGCTGATGTAGTTCCGCAATATCCAAATCCGGAGCAACAACGGTTGAGAGGACATGTAGCGTTCGGGGTAGCGGCATTCAACCAGCACTCTGTTTGCGACTCAAATGCTACTATTGAAGTTGAGTGGAAGAGATGTAGGTTGGCAAGTAAGAGCCAGGCGTAGAGATTCTTGATTGTCAGATATGTTACTGCTCTCTGTGTCAAAGTTTAAAAGACGTATCAAGAAGTCAAATCAGTGCCGAGACGTGGTTTGATAATACCGACACTCCCGAGCGTCCACTCCTGAGGCATAATAGCGATTATGGGTCTATTTATCGGTCACGAAGATATGGATTAATGAGCAAGAATGAGAATTTTCACATGGTCAATCTGTCTTGAATGGGTACTTCTTTTTGTGGTGCGATTGCCGAATATGGAATCTCCGAGCAGCTCACTTATAGTTGTCTATTCGACAACCATTCTGATCATCGTATCACAGAGGGTCTCTTTCCTGTTGAAGAAAACTTTCGCCTTGGGCCAAGTCCTGTCTCCGGTCTTGCTTGTCGTGAGATATTGTCGCGCATTTGTGAAGAGTAGACTCCCGTCGCACATGTTCTTCATGTGATGTTCCTGTTGCTCGATGCGCATCTACGGTTTGGATCAATGCAACCTCACCTGAAGCAAGAGTTCATACTTGATGGCAACTCGTAGTACCTTATTGAACCTCTTGTGACGTTCAATGCCATATTCTTTGCGTTTGACATTTGATGATTCACGCTGAATTAAATCTCAATTCCTCACGGCCAGTGACCTTAGAATTACCATGATAATACGTGTTTCACGTTTGAATATATTCATTCTAGAGAATTTCATGTGTCTAGTATTTCCCTCTTGAAATCATATCAACTAACATACGGAATCTTAGGTAAACATCCTTGTTCAGGATGATGATATGAATGGCTAACATGCGTACTTTGGTCGCGATTTGACACGATTGTAAATCTTAGATTTCAACCTTGGCTTACTTGGATGACTGTGCCGACTTTCTGCATGCGTTTAAGGTTAGTTGTTTTGTAATGCATTCTTAATGTTGATTGGAACTGCACATGCCCCTGATTGGGCATCTCTATCGGACATGTTGGCATAGCTAAGCATTGTTGAGAATGCTCGTTTCTTTTCACCATCGAGACATGGTGAAGTACGATATAGCTCTGTTTTGCGCTTTTCATAGAAATCTACAGCTTACGGTTTGATACCTGAACTAATCACATTTTCTTTCCGTGGTCATCAACCACAATGCCCTTCAAACTGCGCCATCTCCCCGCACTTTTCAGTGCCACAACCACCACCTTTGGCGGCCCTCTATCGCTGTTCTGGCCGCGTTCCACCATGATCAGTTTCGGCCTGCCAGCGCATATTGCCGACGTTCCCGCGATCTGGCCCGTCTTCAAGATTGCGCAAGCACACACTACGGCATGGGTTTGATCTTGTACATTTTCTATTTTCGCGGCGAGCTTGAAGCCGTTGACACTGTCCTGGGCGTCAGCTCGGCCTATGTGACGCTCATTAATGCCCATGTTCTCTATAGCACGGGAGAGGTCTCGAGTGCCGTGGTTCGGCTCTTACTGACGGGCTCAGTTGCTGTTTGGGGGTTGCTGGGGATGACAGCTGGGCGTTCTAGGCGCTAGCTGCGTTCATTGCTGGAAGACGGGAAAAGCATTGCTCAGCAAACACGATGCCACACTTCCGGACGTGCCCAGAACCCGGATGCTCTTGGCTGTAGGTCCGGTTGCAGTCCTGCCTGTGTGATGTCCGGCTATCGTTGGGCGGGATGGATTTGGGGGCCAAGTCCGTTGGAAGTCTTTTTATCAAGCTCACATCGTTTCTGAGATTGTCAGCCCATCAGCCCAACCAAGAGAGACAAATGGCATAGCTCATGCAAGCCGTTGAAGCCCTCGACAGGGGTAGAGTTCAGCGCTCGAGGCTGGACATAGACTTTGAATTGAAGAACCAAAGTCCCCGATGATTGAGAACATGTAGCAGAATATATGATAGATGAACGTTTGCTGCCTTGTGTCTGATCAACCTCTTCTAGTGACATTAGCACATCATAGCGCATCCATCTGCCTGCTGGAAGTGGAATCCCAGCGGTGATCCCCATCAGCCCTAAATCCTTAAATTACCTTATTTGCCCTTCCATTTAGCGGCGCAGTGCATCCTTCGCTCCCTTAGCACCCACTACCGTAGACCTTGACTTGACCCCCATAAACCATTGAATGCTCATCTTAATGGTTTTTGACGTCTGCCAAGCTTGGGGTCTTGTCAAACAATGAGGTGTCCTGATTATCACCAGAAGGATTTGCGGCATCTGACAGCAGTGAAGATCAACAGCCAAAAATACATTTCAAAGAAGCAACGTCCACATGTGCTTGCCGAGGGCGCGGCGTCCTCCCTTCTGGCGCACGGCTGAGGACTTTTAGGCAATGTGTGCTAATGCTTGCTTGGCGTACGGATCTGTACTCGCGCCCATTCCTCAGCTTCAATATTACACAAGAGGTCTAGAACAGGGGAACTTGTTATGTAAGGTAATTGTGTGGCGCCCGAAAAACGGTTTGAACAAGAAAGGATTCTTGTCTCTCGTTTCGTATTTCGAGGGAAGCACAAGGAGTGTGGATTGGGCAAATGGTGGGCAGCTTTCCCCCCATCTTGGCCCATCCTCGAGAGTTATGATCTTCATTCAGCTCTGGGCTGTGCCTATCCTGTGCGCTCCGATCCAAGACGGTAGAGATCCACACACGTGGCTGCCTTGTGTAGCTCAACTGAGATATCATCACTTGCATCTGAATTGAATCACTTTTTTGTTCTTCTTCTCCTTCATTTCTTGTCTTCTGAGACTACTTGCCGGACCTTCCTTCTTGAAAGTGCTACCCCTCCATTGCTGAATCCTCTCCTCCTACACATCCACCCACGAGTGCCTTGCTGCACTCACATAGAACAAACAACTTCTACATATCACACTATTGTTCATCATGGCGTACCAACCTCAACAGCCAATGCAGCCAATGCAGCAGCCTTTTGAACAAGACATGGGCGGCGAGTGGAAGAGCTCCCTCTGCGACTGCTCACCCTGTTCATCATGCATCGTATCATGTTGTATCCCTTGTATACGTAAGTTTCCAAAGTTGCCATATCGCTCTTTCTCACAGACAAAACAAGAAGACTAATCCTTCCAAATGTAGTCGTCGGTCAGACCTCGGAACGTCTCCGTGATCCAACCATGCAGACGGCCTCGGATCTCAACAACGACTGCATGATCCACGGCGGCCTCTGCTTCTTCACGGGCTTCCACTGGGTCTACACCATGCTCAAGCGCACCGAGATCCGCGAGCGCTTTGGCATCCCCGGAAGCAGCTTTGGCGACTGCTGCACCGCCTTTTGGTGTCACTGCTGCGCCGTCATCCAGCAGGACAATGAGGTTAAGGCCCGTCTCCGTCCCGCCACCGGCCCTGTGCACATGCCCTACCAGCAAGAGCAGGGCATGATGGCGGTACCTCAGGATCCTCCGACGCCTGCATACGCACCGCCGCAGAAGGAGGGCTACACGGACAGGCCATAGGTCATGTTGCGACTTACTCAAAAGGAAATATGGTAAAAGGCGTTATTGGTGTCCTCGGGTTTAGGGTTCATAGGGTTCAAGCATGGCTTTCGGACAGTTCCAGACTGAAAATGTTGGATTTTCGCTACGGCCATCAGCCATGAAAAATAAGTATAGAAAGAATTTTCTACACCAGCTTGATGAGATATCCATAACCGCTTTTGAATTATATACATATGGTCTGTGATCTTCTACCCGGTCTGACGCCTCGCTTCACCACATCATACCAAGAACAACGGGCGCAAAGGAGCAGACGCACAAGAATCTGTGCCGGAAACATCCGAATCAAGTGCCGAAGAAAGGATAAATACTGCCATCATTGTTGACCATGAACCACTGGGGCGGCTTGCAATATTCCATCGACTAGGGAATACAGAAGTCTATCCAACTCCCCAGGTAATCCAGGCGGTTACGGCTGCTGTCCTGGAATTCGTGCTCCTTGTAAATCTGTTCGAACTCTGTGAAGCTGAGTCGGCCCCAGCCGCCACGATACTTTGCTTCCTCTTCTGCAATGTCAAGACGCCTGTACTGCTCGAGAGCGTCTTCTGATACTCTTTCTTCGTGCGTGCCGTGCGCTTCAGAGCTCTGCGATGAGTCGGTTGAGGTGTTTTGGTGGTCTTTACCCGTGGACTTCTTGGCCGTTTGCTTCTGCGTGGTCTTGGAGTCCGAGTCTAGCAGCGGACTTGAGGAAATGGGCGATGTATGTTCACGGAGCGCAGTCTCATCTTCACTGTTTGGTCGGAACTGAGGCATGGTAGGATCGTAAGATTCAGCGCTCTCGTGAGTCTCATCCTTGGAAGTATATAGTTCTGTGTCATTCTCGACGCAGTCGAGGTGGCTAGGTGAGAGAGGCGGCTGATCATTCTCTTTGTCTTCTGAAAGAGGTTGCTCGGGCGCTTCAGCGTCATTTGGTGGTGGGCTCACCGTGTAACCACTAGTCCACAGCAGCTCATCCAAGCTCTGGTCGCGAATCGGTCGATCCGTGTTGGCTCTCCTGGGGCGAGGCGGAGGGGTAGTGGAAGGATGCTTGGGATCTAGATGACGGAACAGGTGTCGATGCTTGCTCCGCTCGCTCACAGTTTCTGCACAAGCAACAGCAAGGTCTTCTTTCTTCTTGAAGATCTCATCAAGTAGTTCGTTGAAAGCCTGCTGGGTCACTTGGTAGAGAATTTCTTTCCCGGCGTCTCTTTCGGCATCTGGTATTTCCATTCCTCCCCACCTTTCCGGAATGCTTCTCGTTGACGTCGACCTGATAGATCGAACATCAAAATCGTCAGTGTCCTCTGCGAATCTGACCTTTGACGAAGATCTGGAACGAGGGGACATGGGCTGTGCAGGGGCCTTGGAAGATCCTGCGATGCCGTTCAGGTTGCGCAAGACATCATCGTCGTCTTTCCAATTCTGGGGAGGTTGAGCGCCTTCTTCCTCGTCGAGATAGAATTGGCGGCGTTTCCATCGGTCAAGCAATTGTTGGCGCCTGCGTCTTTCGTCCTGGATCCGTTGAGACCTGGCCGAGGTGTTACCGTTCCGCCTCTCACGTGCGAAGTTTCGGGTGCGCAGCGGAAATGCATGTGTCGGGAGATTATTGGCAAAATCTTCATTGTCCTCACGGGCTTCATCTGAGCCGTTGCTCTCGGTATCGTCATAATGACCGCGTGGTGGCCTGCTTGCAACCTCGTGTCGTATCGAAGCAATAATATCGTCGAGTCGAGACGCGTCACCATTTATCAATGCTGACAGGTCATTAAGGGTAGTTGGCGGGTTGATTATACTGGAGATGTACTGTTGTTCTGTGGAAGATCGACCTTGGAATGAAGAGGAGCCAAATGACTCAGTGAAGAAGCTGCGGTTGTTGGATCGTGCAAACAGGCCGTTCAGGATGTCTTCTCGGCTCGAGGTGTCTGGCTGGTCTTCATTCACAGCAGTGCTCTTCCCGTCGTGAACGTCGACTTCCCCACTGGAACGAAAGACCTTGCCCTCCATGGGTCTCGACTGGTCAGCTGGAGGTACTCTACCCTCTCTGCCGAAGAAACTGCTTAGAGGTGCCCGACCATTGACGAGCTGTTGTGCCTCGGCGGTGGTCATCATGTGTTCGTCGAGGCCTTCCAGGATATCTCGATGCATCTGTTTGTACAAAACATAATATGCCCGGAACATGCGCAAAAAGTCTCTCCTGCAAACATAGCCATCACCGTCGATATCATAGCCTTCGAAGATTCGTCGTAGCTTGTCCGTTCTCTTACGGTAGGAAACGCCCTTCAGGAATTCATCGAAACCGATCAGATCATCTCCATTGGTGTCGTAGAAAGCAAACATGCGGTCGTGGATCAGATTGGGTGATGCATGCCGGTAGCCTCCCGACGGGACAAGACAGCGCTCAAAAGTTTTGCGGTCCATGGCGAGGCACAGGCCATCCGGGTCGTCTTTCCATTCAGTATTGGCCATGAATGTCCATTGTTCCCAGTAAGCATCCAGCTCCACACGCTCGAATCCAGTCTCTCTCGACCATCTAGCCAACAGTTCTCTTGGCACTGTTCGCAGTGCGTTGTCGGGATCGCCGGGATACCATGCTGGTTGGACCTGGCGGGGACAGAAGGGTGGTGCAGGTATCCGGACCTTGTAGAAGACGTGAGTTTTGTTGTGCAGCCCCTGACTTTCACAGACTTCGCACAAGTCAAAGTCGGCACAATTGGCACAGCGATACCGAATGCCACGGATGGGCACCATGCCGCAGCCATTACACTGGCAGCCGCGGTGCACATAAGCGTTGCGCCTCGCATTGTCCTCGGAGACGCGAAACAAGAGGGTGACTATGTTTTCGCCTGTGCGCTGTCTCGAGCCTTCTTCGTATAACGGTGATTCATTCTGCATGTCGAGCTCGGCATCGTGGAGGACTCCTGTGGGAGCAGTGGTATCGGCGTTCTCATCTCTGTCCGCATCAGAGGAATCTTCTTGTCGCAGAGACTGGCGTCGATTGCGGCGTACGGCGTTGCTTCTATGCAGCCCTGGCCCGGGAAGTGCGTCTATTTCCTGCTGGGCGACCTGGCTCTGGTACAGGAAGTAACCAGCAGATACAGCAGCAAATACTGAGATCGCGGCGACCACTATCCTTGGCCGGGTCAGCGTCGAGGCTGCGGCGGACGATTCGTACATGATGAACGTGAAGGCGGGTCTTCGACGCTCATAGCGAAAAGAGTGAGCCTCCTACCAACAGTAGATCAATGGTGAGCAGGACTCTGGAATGCGCCGCAGCTCAAGAAAGCTGAATAACTCTGCTCAGCATAATGGTGCAAGCAACAAATGTGAATTGATGATTCCAAGTGCGACCAGATGGTTGTTCAATTGATAATTATTTGGCGGCACACTCGAGCCCCTGCCCACTTTAGCAGTGCAGTACGTACCTACCAGCTACATGCTAGGAGCTAGAGCTGCGATGGAACCTTCGATCTAGGCAACTATTAGCCAGCAGCTGCCAACTGTCAAGATTGTATCGCAAATCTACAAGCTGCAATTGACGATCCTACCAAATTTGGGCATGTTCCTACTCTTGGTCATTAATGGATAATCCTCCAATTTTGTACGAATAGTACGAATATCCTTTTTTTCTTCCTAAGTTTTAGCTTGACCAGTGAGACTATCCATGCGAGCCGCGAGTCTAGGGTATTCCACATGCCAAAAAGAACAACATGCTTGTCTTGATTTAAGAATTGTCGATGGCGCACGACAATGCCTGTTAACGATACATTCATTTTGGACCAAAAAAAAAAAGTATTCTAACAATCAGATGAGGCAAGTCACAATGTCGTGCTGCTAGTTGGTAGAGACACGTAGATGTTAGGCCGGATGGAGCCAATCAATCATTCTTGCAAATCAAGTCGTTGTGTTCCAAAATTACATGTGTATAATTATTTCTCTCTCAGCAGCGATCTGACAATTCTATCCCTCTAACACCGTCTAACAATAGCATGGCAGCCTTAGATGTCACGCCCTGAATTTCTTTGCATAGCAATATACATGACCAAAGGTTACTCCAGGCAATCATGATCCACGTCCCCGTATGCCACTCTTCAGTTGTCTTCTGCACTAGAATCCTCCTCAATGTTCGAGCCGTAGTCCCAAGCAGCTGAAACTGTTCGTCGAGCAGCAAGGGCAGTGATGGTGCTGGAGGAAGTGACAGCTCCATAGTCCCAATTGATCGACATTGCTCGATCTCTAGGAGGAAGTTGACCTGCCCCTCCCGAGCGGATTGCAGTCACTATTACTGGTTCGCGTGCAAGTGAAGCGGTGCCGTAGTCCCAGCCAGATGGCTTTGCTCCTGCGGTTGAAGCCGAGCCGTCCTTCTCTTCAACTGTTGCTGAAGTGACGCCAGCGAGGGCACATACAAGGGCAGTGAAGAATCTCATCTTGATGAGCGGTGGTATGCTGAAGTTGTTTGGTGAAAAGGGGTAGCTGGGTGTAATTGGGTTGTGTTGCGATCAGAATTTCTCGCACTAAAGTTGATGTGGCAGTATGTAAGCCTTGTCTGCTGTTCGTAGCCTTCCCAGTGCAAGATGAATGAGTAATTGGGCTGGTGAGAGAGCAGAATCAAATGAAGAGTCGAGGATTATGCGGTATCTTATACTCCATCAACCGACAGCAGTGGATTAATTGTTCCGGGTTGTTGCATTGTTCTTACCTGCCACTTGTGTCTTGTTTCTTTGTACTTGCCGAGTCAAAGTTGAACACAATCACATTGTCAGACGCTACCATGTGGAAGGACCTATCAGCATCACATCTAGACCAGAGTCCAGGAGATAATTCACGAGCAGATCAAGCAAGCACGACATTCCAGATTCAATATTTAGTCAGCTAATCTACGAATTGTGTCGACATGTGGTACTTATCATTATGTGTGCTGTTCTAGAGGGTTGCGGTCGAAAGATATCCCCGGCTCTTGACAAGCAAACAGTCCACAAGCACGTCATCTACAGATAGCCAAGCCAGAACAGTGAAGCAACTAGCATCCCAGGAATGAATTCCCAAATGTTCTTTCATTGGGGAGAGAAGGCCCTGACCGTTACGTTCAACACAGCAGCCTTGGTTGTGGTTACCTCAGTCACTGTGGTTAATTCGAAATAATGTGCACGGAGAGGTACAATGTGTCAATGGGGATGATCGGTGAAGTTATTCACAGCGTTTTTCACAGTTAAAGTGCATACCTGACGCCACGTAGTGTGCGTATTGCCGGTCAATTCGATCCATGGATTCTAGTTTATCAATCACTGGCGTCAACATATGAATATCATCCGTTTGACCGTTGCTTGGCCAAGCGCTGTTGCTATGGCTGAAAGAAATCTCTGAGCCAGGCTCCTGTTTGCCGGACGCGCGCCCGATTTTCCTTCACTGCCTGCCATTGTTCCCCTCGCGTTTGCACGGAGGGCGACGGATTCTGTTTGATAGATCTTTAAACTACAAAAGCTTGGAGTTTTTGAGCCTCTCCCAGCCAAACAATAACTTCCCCAACCTCACTTTGCCGCCCTCCATAATCACCATCGGCGCACAATTCATCCGTCATTCACGCAACCATCACTGACATAACGAGTCTGTGACAAGTCACCATGCTCACTACCAAGGTCTTGTCCATGGTCGTCGCCATGCTCGGCACGGTCAATGGCTCCCCGACCACCCGCGGAGCTGCTGCCGCTGGTCTCGCTGCTGTCACCGACGGCATGGTCCCTGTCAACGCCACCATGCCCGGCGGTTCCGTCAAGGTTGTCTGGCTCCACGAGGCCTTTCAGCGCGTCGCTGGTCCCGTTCAGGATTCTACTCATCTTGAGGGTCGCATGAAGTGGAACGCCAACGGCACCCCCAACCAGTGCGGCGAGAGCTCCTTTGTGGACAAGACCACTACCGGTTCCCCCAACCAGGACGACTGCCAGGTAAGTAACAATCAATAGATCGGCGTGGCATCTGTCAGATGGCTAACCAGAGGGATTTTCGCACAGGTCATTGTCACTCAGATGAATAACGGCCCCGGCTACTGGCAGCTTCTTCAGGGCGGTGATCTCCACGCCAATGGAGACTGGTGCCGCGTCGCCTATCACGGCAGCGTAAGTTGAACACCCCATGTCTTCTATTTCGTATCAACAAGCACACATAGGAAAAGGCTAACATGACATCTCTTTCCTCCCTCTCCAGTGCGTCTTTGGTGTGAAGACTACGGTCATATTCGGCCTCTTCATTGGTTCCACCGACATCAGCGACATCGTCATCGAGGCCATGAACCTGCGCAAGGGCGACCCCCGCGTCCAGTACGAGGGCAAGATGCGCGGCAACTCCCCCAACGGCCAGGGCGGCACCGTTCCCCTACAGCCCGGAACCGACACCAACTGGGCCATCTTCAAGCCCCTGGGCGACTTCTCCGCCCAGTCTGGCAACGCTACCAACGCAACCTTGTGAAGTGGCATGCTGGCCAGAGCATCGCAGGAGGGATGGGGTTTGCAGGTGATGACGGAAAGTCCCGTAGAGGACACTGCTTCTGAATAGATGGCAAGCACTGGATGAATGTTCTTGACTCGACGACAAGTCGCATAGTGCTAGACTACTGGTTCATCTAGTACAAAGGATACGAATGATACACAAACTTTGACCTACAACGTCTTTCTTCCTTCTTTCGATCCTCAATCGTGCCGACGCAACTATGATGATACAGTTACAAAAATTAAAAGTGAATCTCACAAACATTGTATGATTACGTAGTAGGTATCTATTTACCTCTTCTTTAGTCCTGCAAAGGAGAGTTTTCTCAAGTTTAGCGCTACAGCTAGTACAGTGTAAAAAAACACATCTTCCTCCTTCTCCGCGGATAAGGTATTATACTTTCTCTCTCGCCCACTCTATCCACCTTGTCTAAGCTCTCCCCTTCCCCTTCCCTTGCTCCACGCGAACGGAGCGCAAACCACTCCCACCAATAAACTAAACTTACCTTAGACCTTCTCGGGCCGGGAAATGACAACATCAAGACCCTTGCCCTTGGGGAAGCAGGCGAACCACTCGTGGTACGCCTTCCAGTCCTCGTCGGTGGTGTTGGACATGGTCATGTCGAAGCCGACGCTGGGGCTGAAGATGCGCGCCACGGTGCAGAACAGGTCCATGGTCGCGAGCTCCATGCCCAGACACAGCCGGGTGCCGCGGCCCCAGGGCATCAGGTACTTGTTGAGGGCGCGGCGCTTCTCCTGCGTGTCCCACCGCCCCGGCAGAAAGTTGTAGGGCTGCTCAAAGATCTTGGGGTCGTTGTGGACGTCTTGGCAGGTTGTCGAGATGCTGGTCTGTTGGTAGGTCAGTGATAGTGTTCTGATAAACTTTGGAATGCTATGCGATTAACTTACGCCTCGAGGGATGATCCATTCTCCGTATTTCAGATCTTGACTATCGCACACGCGCGGCAGACGGGACGGTGTGGAGTTGGCAAGTCTCAAGCCCTCATTCACGACTCCAGTCAGGAAGGGAAGCTCCTTGAGCTTGTTGTATGGGAGGGGAAAGCCGTGGATAAGTTCGGCATCGGTGAGTTCTTGCTTCAGTTGCGCAACCATGTTGGGGTCCTTGAGGAGACTGGCGGTGATACAGACGAGCACGCTGGCCGTGGTCTCGGTGCCGGCCATGATGACACTGCGGGTCTCGGAGAGAAGACGCAAGAACGTCTTTTCCTCTGCTGGGAGCGGGGACTGTAATACAGTCTGGACCATGTCTACTTGTTGACCAGGTGCTGGCTCAGGCTTGTGCATTGAGCGGTGGACACAGCCAGCCATCATCTAGGAAGGCAATGTTAGTGACTTATTGGCAGTCATATAATGGGATCTCTTGATCCATGATGGTTTTCTCACCTCCTTCATCCACTTGACACGGCGGAAGGACGGGTTCATCTTGATTGAGAAGCTCTCAGGAATACTGTGCATGAGTGGGATAAAGAGACCAAAGCTATGACGACTCCACATGCTTGCTCGAACGACAGTCCGGACAGTCTGATTGAATTCATGATCAAAGGTAGGCTCATCCAGGTGGCCAAATGGCTTGCCGAAGCAGAAGCCCGTGGCAATGTCGGTAGCAAGGCACCGGAAGGCGTCCGAGAGGCTCACTACGTGGCCATCGGCAGCCTTGAGCCGGTCGCATAGCTTGTCAATCTGGCCTTGTGCTTGCGACTGAAAGTTCTGGATGTTGGTAGATGCAAAATAGGCATTCAAAGGCGCCCGCCTCTGTTGGTGTAGAGCGTGGGACTCAGCCGAGTTGGTGCTTGGGAACATTCCAAAGAAGCGCAAGTAGTACCACTTTGGCTTGGCTGCCTTGGATGAGTATTTGTATACCCCATTCCATTCAGAATCATTGATATGGACTTCCCATGGGTTGATTCTAACAATAGGTCCTGACAGATGGTGTCAATCATTGTCCCACAATGGCAAAGTAGTGAAAGTGCCTTGTGTACTGGCATGTTTTGTGAAGACGGGGATAGAAGAATATGAAAATCTTTTCTTACCATATTTCCTGTGCATCTCTTCAATTTCTACCCAATATCTACCTCCTCCATCCTTGAAAACTTCATAGTAAGTCTCATATAAGCCTGTAACTGCTGCGAGCTTTGGGCCAGGAAAAGAGGCAAGTGGGTGAAGGGTAAGGCGGTATACTACCACCAGGGCTAATGATATGAGGACGCCCGCCAAAAGGACACTTCCAATGGGCAAAGTGCCCATCTCAAGAGGTAGAGCAGATAGCAGAGCCATGGTTAGCCCCTTTGCTTGGCCGCGTTGACTCCTATACAGTCGATGGAGAAATATCGCGTCTTTTCATGAACTGGGAGCACGGTGTAGGTCAATATTTTCTAAATTGTCAGCAATTCCAATACCTTCGAGGGAAACATGTCCATTACATAGTCCCACGGTCATAGACGGACATCAATGCTGGTAACAAGGGGGGACCGCGGCATGTAAGTGGACCGACACGGGCAGAAGCTTGGCATCAACATCTCAGATGTCGCAGATGAATGTAAGGGTAATCTCGGTCTGCAAGTACGCAGTACGTAGCTTGGACAACTGGGATACATACAGCAGACCACCGTATAAAGATAGTACTAATATGTCGTACCTGTGTTTTCATGATGCCAAATCTTCGCCAAGCTTTGTGGCTGATCCGGAACAACGGTATGTCTAGCATGTCTAGCATAAGAACAAAACCTGGTAGAGTATAGCAACACTCAAAGCATTGTGCGGCAGCTAGACGGATGCTTGGTGTGACACAACCAATCATCGCGTTGCTCTGGAAAAAGCCAAGAACCTCTCGCAGATATGCCCGCATGTGAGATTTGCACTAACGTTGGACTCTGGGGGCGCAAGCTCCGGGAATGGTGACGGTACTTGGGAGATCAGATCGATTAGAGTTGACCCCATGGCGAGTGCTCGGCCCGGAGTGTACCGCCCTAGAACTGTTTTGAGCACATAATACCCACGTTGCAGAGGCACAGAGGTGAGGATTTGGACCTGGGCCCTTTTTAGGGGCAAACTCTATCCATCCTGAAGAGTACAATCCTGCATCCAACTGATCCGAGCTTAGATGAGCTTAGATGAGCTCGTGAGAGTTTGTAAAAATAGCCTTTATTTTACCCCGGGTTCGCGTCGCGATGAAGATGATGACTATATTCGTCCCTGACCAAGACAGATCCAGGCTGGCTCCATTAAGCGACCCAATGAGTCGGCACTTGTTCTCATCACCATATTGCGGACCTCCGGGTAGTACGTGTTGCACGACAGATCCTGGGCATCAGCAGATGGCATTCTGGTCGTTAATATAGGACCGGTGCGGGTCTGGCGAGGGACGAGTTTGCGAAAGAATTGCGCATTGAACTGCCTTCTCTCATTGTCAGAGAAACATACCCGGCCATCAGCACCACCAGAACTTCATTACTCGGATATAACATTCCGCGTCGGGTTTGAGTTCTTGGCGCCGCCACCCGCAACTGCCGCGTATTGACAAACTGAGTCTCTGGGGGCGGGTGGTATAGAATTTCGGGTGGCTTGCGGAAGGCTGGTTCTTCTGCCCATCTTTTACCCCTCGATGTCTTGCCTGTGAAACCACTATTGTGGACGGTCTTGATTGGACGATTTGTTTTGGACGGCATGCATGTCGAAGAACGTCGCCGTAATAGTCAGAGAAACAATTACGCACCTAATACTCCGAGATCCCTAGTCCTTTGGAATGTGAAGACCACGACCTATGCAAACGATGCACATCTGCATGGTCAGTGTCGTTAGATCGAAACAAGTATTGATGCATGCATAAGAAAAAGCAACCACGGTGGTTCAGTCCGTTGGTTCAGCAACCTACCCTGTACGGACCTTTTTGACTGACACGAGATCAGAGTTGATGACGATTACATAGGGGTCAATGCAAGCGAGGCTATGGAACATGTGATTTCTCAACATGTCCGTTCTGTGCTGTTGTTCGTGTCAAGTAGGCAAACCGGACTCGAAACATATAAGTTTTCTGCTTCTGCGGCTGGATCCGATGCGAATCAGAAAATCATTCCTGCCAGTTGGTAGCAACCATGTCGATTGCCCTGTCGTGGCGGCTCCAAAGTTCACGAAGCGGCACACTCCGGTCCAGTTTCAGTCTTCCTCCTGTTGAACGGCTGGAGTCTCGGCGTTACCTCCCAGGACTCCCGGTGAATCGTACCTGTTATACACCTCGCCTAGTCCCACATTATAAGCCATAGTGATGAGCGCCTGATTCGACTCTTTTGCGTGGAATCCCAAAACGAAAAAGCCGGACCTAGCTCTTGGAGGGTGGTCGAAAAGGTGACATGCACCAGCAGTCTGATATTCAGCTTAGGCTTCATCTAGCATGTTCGCAGAACTCTCTCGTCGTCATTGAAGGGCGTTTCCAGAATTCTGATGCGGGAAGGATGCCGCTAGATAGGCAGCTAAGCTTCCTCATAAGAATAGTATACGGGTGTGGAAGAAAGGCCTCCACGCGAAGTCATGTCACCGTGGGAAGTGGCCAACCATGCTGCCTGTGGATCGCTCAAAGACAGTAGAAGAAGGATGGAGGCTTCATGTTGGAAAGAAATAAAATCAGTGGCACTATGCGTTGGACAAACAAAACGCACGATACTGCGTGTGACCTGCATTGGTCGGTTGCGCTGCAGGATGAATACAACCGCCCCTTGGAACACAAAGCTAAGATACTGCTGTTGTGTATCTTATTGATCAGGATGTTCGTTTAACACCGGAGAAAGTCTTCGAAGAGGTTTTGCCGTCATTGCCTAGACGTTTGACCGATTTCTCGTCCTTTTTTTTTTTTTTTAATTGTCCCGCGGAGTTGGACGGTGGTGTTTTAGTACACAGAATCTTAAGGTTCCAGTCGAACGTAGAACCTTCAGGAACTGCGTTGAAATCGGTAGACAGCCGGGTCAACATCCCGTCACTCTGCGTTTGCATTCATTTTCTCATCATCCACGGTTCACGGTAAAATGAATTTCCGCGAGATCATACAGTGCCTGAGCCTACAGGACTTTGCTACAAGATCCAATATGCTGAAAGCCGTTGCCGATGGATAGATAGATCATGTTCGATAGTGGGCTGACGGAAAAGCCATTGGTATCATGTCAAGACGATTGCAAATTGCATGACACTGATCTATTGCAGCGTATGCCCACAACCTGGTGATCATGTGACCAAGTACCATCCTCAAGTCTTGAATGAGAAGCGACACAGACTGAGGAGCAACTGTTCAGAATTGTGGCAGACTGGCATGAAGTGTGAGCTTCAATCGAAGCACTCTTCGACGGCATGGCACAGTGAACGCACTTGATATCGGCGGGCGCACGTGGTGGCAACGGCCATGTAGATACTTTCGTAAAACGAATGGGTTTTCTTAAGCAAAGGGGCCAATCGCAGTATCGTAGCCAGGCATGCTCAGGTTGATCGGCAATGTTGTGTAGAGCGCGACTGCGCAGAAGCGTCCAAGCTAGATCTAATGCGCAGATGCGTGCAGCAAGGCAAGAAAGAATCAAGGTGGTTTCTCGGCGCAAAAGGTCGTGATGTCCGTGGGTCAAGAGTATGCGGCGACTGCGACGAGCAACGCAGATTGTTTTGGCGCCATGCTCTCCACGGGCGGCGTTTAGTTGGGTGAGCTGCATCAGTATTGATTATTGAATCTGGGTCCGAGGCGTTACATCTAGCTTAAGTACGACTTGGCAGTCAATTCAATGGGTACCATCATAGTTGGAAAAAGAATCAAGAGTTGGAGATGATGAACCCGCAGAAGGTTTCATGCTGATCAAGGACGACGACGACACGACATGCGCGCGGCGCCTCTGTGGCTTACGTGAAAGCTGTATTGGTGGAAGTGTTGCGAATTATTATTTACGCAAAGGTTTACCTTTGGGATCAATTGCTGTAGATAAGAGGACTGGTGATTGGCGATATCCACGTCAGGTAGGTTGATGCTAACAATTTAGTTGAATCGTGGATGTTGGAAGGAAGCCACAGTGAAGTTCCCTTGGTTCCCTTGGTTCCTTCCATTCACTCCTGTCGCCATACAAACAAACTATGGAAAGCACAAAGCGGAAACCGGCATTTGGGGATTAGAGAGACGCGCGACCAACGGTTCCTTCTAGGCTGTGATTAGCTGATGGCTGTGGCCTGTGGGGTGGACTAAGAGGCAGATCCCCGGCCACCACGACAACCACTGCCACTGCCACGCGCCAGGGCACCTGGCCAGCTCGAGAAGACGAGAAAAAAACAAGGCGCAGCCACGGCACTGGCGCGCCGGCATTGATGCAGCGAACGTGTTTCATCGGGCGATTACAGGGGTGAATTGGGGGACCGCATTGAGAATGGGCACCCATTGGCACACTTTGGCACCCCATTAACAACCTGATCAAGCATCACAGTCCACGTCAGCTCCAGCGGCAGTGCCGACCATGTGTTATTAGTCGTAACTTTTTTTTTTGTGTCGGGTAGATATGCGAAACAAAAGAATGCCACTGATCCAGCCTCGCAAGCAGTGAGATTTTTATTTCTCTTTCTTGTCTCATACCTACCTGCCTTTACTTCAGGTAACAAACGCAAACTGACCGTGTGCATCCCTTCTGCATCCGCATCTGCATCAACAACAAACCCCACGTTCGCTGCCATTCGACACGCTCGTTTATTCCGTTCTCCGGCTTTTTGGAAGAGAGAGAACTCTATTGCGCACTGCGACATTATGGCGCCCGTACACGCAGCCGCCAACGGGGTCATCGGCCGCCAATTAGTAGCCAGCGCGAGAGCAGCCGTAGTCGCTGCCGGTCCGCATGTCGCCAAACTCGCCGCCCGCGACGTTCTGTCCAGTCGCGGTCTCAGTGTCACCAGCGATGCGCAAAAGGTCACGCTCGGCATAATCGCCGTCTATGTCGTCGTGATTGCGATTCTATGGAATGTACCCTATGTGCGATGGAGTCTGTGGCCTTTCAAGATGCTTGTCATCGCATTCCACGAGTTTGGCCACGCCATTACTGCAGTCTGCACCGGAGGTCGCGTAAAGTCAATTTCGCTGGACCCCCGTGAAGGAGGCGTCACACACATGGTTGGCGGCAAAAGCGCCATCACACTACCGGCCGGCTATCTGGGCTCCTCCTTGATCGGCGCTCTGCTCATTTTTTGCGGCTTCGACATTGTTGCCAGCAAAGTCGCCAGTATGGTTCTTGGCGTCTGTTTCCTGCTGACGCTGTGGTGGGGCAAGCGAGATTGGTTGACGATCCTGACCGTCCTACTCGCAGTGGGCCTCATTGTTGCTTGCTGGTTCATTGTCCATGCCGAACCGCTGCGATTTGTTGTCGTAAGTCTGATTGCAATTTGCGAGATGGGGAATCCTGGCTGATCGTGAAATACAGCTCTTCATCGGTGTCATGTCATCGCTCTACAGCGTCTGGGATATTGTAAGTCTGGCAATGCACCATCAGTGATTAATTATATACTAAACCTCTACAGTGCGACGACTTGATCCTTCGCAAAGTCAACAGCTCTGACGCCAGCGTGTTTGCTCAGCGTTACGGCGGCTCGTCTCAGTGCTGGGGTGTCATCTGGTCCATCATCTCAATCTTGTTTATGGTGGCCGGCATCATCGCCGGAATCGCAGCATTCCCAGAGTCTTTCGCACAGCAGGAGGAGGATTCCAAGAACTTCTTGCCTACACGTTAATTGTAATCTTGTTTTTTCCTACCTTGGGGTATTTGGTCTAGATGGCTGCATCAAAAAGGTTGTGAACAATGGAGGAGAGGACTGCTTATGAGATTTTACTATGATACCCCGTTTTCAGAAGTCAAATGAATTGAATTATAATGAACCAAGACTCATACAGTCTAAGTTTACAATACTCATGTGACGATCACATCAAGTTGTTGGTGGGGGATTTGAGAAGGGTGGCCATTTGAATCGGCCAGGGATCCGGAAGGTATATTTTCGCTGAGCCATTATATGCTATCTGAAATACAAAACGAGCTGCCTGAGATCTTGCTTTAGATAGGCCCGATCTAATCGCAGCCATTGTACCTTGCCATGATACTTGTCCTCGTGATCGCAACAATGGCTTACATGAGCCATTGTTTAGACCTGCGGGAACGCCACGAAATCATGAGATATTCCACTGTTTGATGGCCTTATTCGATGGAGATTGCCTTGATATCGGGCTAACCTAGCTCGACTTGTTCTGTGACAAAAGCCACCGCCCTTCGATTCGGCCATACCGCCTTATACGGGTTTTTAATGTTCAGCTACACTCTTTGACTCAAAGTGTTTATCCTTATTATTATGCTTATTTATCTTCTATACACTAAGAGTTGTAGTTACAAGAAATATTGTGGAGGGAGTGTACTTTATCTGTGGCGCAAAGTATAGCGGACATGACATTCCATCCCAATCGGTCCGATCAAGTTTGAGTATATCCAAAGAAAAGCTCAAGCACTGATGTAGTGCTGCGTGAAGTCGTACCTTAGCTCCAGAGACTGCAGCATCATCTCCTTCTGTCGCTCCTTGTCGTGCTCCGTCTTTTTGCATTCAATCAGCAGAGGGTCTCTCTCCAGTATAGAGCTCGAGTCCGGGTCCGACACGCGCCGAAAGTTGTCTTGCGACACGGCGTCAATAATGTTCTTCCACTTTTCGATCCGCTTCTCGCTGTACATGTCGAGGATCTTGTCGTCTGCTTTGCCGTCCCAGATGCCTGCGAGGCACTCGTAAAGTCCTCCTACATCAACGAATCCTCCCGTGATGCCTTGTCCTCCCCATCTGGTCTTTGTTAGTCTTGTACATGCTTCTGCGATGATGGGCAATAGATGATTGGAGAGAATGAAGCGCGTGAAGGCTTACGGATTGCACAAATGTGCAGCGTCTGCTGCCAGAAGGACCCTCCCTACACGGAACGAGGGCGCACATCGCTGGTGCATCTTGTACGGCGCCATGCTCACAAGCTTGTATTCGTTGGGTTTCGGATGGCCTGGTAGGATCTTTTCAAAGATTTCAGGTTGTCGCTCTTTGATTTTTTCCCATGAGAGTCCGGGCAACTCGCCATAGGTGACTCGGTAGAGCCCATCGGTGGTGATTTTCGCAATCATCTGTCGCAGTGTCAACCTTACTTGTCGTTATTTATACGCAACCTCATTCACTGACCACAAAATGATTCTCATCAATCAAGAAGTTTGAATCAGCTGCGTCGAATTTGCTCTCGAAGTCGTAGTAAATCTAGTTTCGTGTTAGATGGAAATTCCGCTGGCGACCTGCACCAAGGCTCCTACATTGGTCGCCACGATCTGCTTGTCCCAAGTGAAGCCAGGGAAGTCGTCGAAAAGCGACTTGCGCACTTGACTCGTCGCACCATCACAGCCGATAACGTAGTCCCCAGTGATGCGCATCCGGCCAGTAGGCGTCTCGACCTCGACCGAGACCGCACCGTCGTCCTGCTGCACGTCGACGACCTTGTGTCGCCACTTGATCTCGCCCTTGTACTTTGTCAAGAACTCGTCGAGCATGAGGCGGTCCAGCTGGTCCAGCACCAGGCACGTGGTGCGCAGGTCCTCGCCGTCGACGTCTTCGAGCACGCTGCCGTCGAGACGCGCCAGGGGCTCGCGGTGGTCCGAGG
>JAANBA010000277.1:0-63357 GCA_014621435.1 Neopestalotiopsis clavispora
CGTCACGGCCTACAGCTACCGCTTCAACGTCGTGCCCGCCGGCCTCCCCGCCGCCGTCGGCGCCACCCACTACCAGGAGGTGGCCTGGGTCTTTAACAACGTCGACGGCGCCGGCTACGCCACCAACCCGTTCAACGCCAGCCTCGTGGACCGCGATGCCTACGTCGGCGTCTCAACCCTCATGAGCCGCATGTGGGCTTCGTTTGCCGCTGATCTCGACCCCAATCACCACGGCCTTACCGGCTACCCTGTCTGGCCGGCGTATACTTTGGAGAATGAGGGAATCGGTGCAAACTTTGTGTTTGATGCAAATGTCACTTCGTACGTTGAGAAGGATGATTACAGAGTCCCTGGTATGGCTTTTATTGCTAGCAAGGCTAGGGAGCAGTGGAAATTCTGAGCAAAAGTCAAGCCAGCGTCCATGAGGAATACCAAGCTTGAATTATGTGGCGGAGTTAATACCCAGCTGGTATATCCCTACCAAATCACTCAGGCATTAATAGATCAGGTTCCCAGCAGGAATTTGTTCCCAAGGTCGTCAAAATTTAATTTTATCACTTCGCACACAAAAGACAGCATCATTTTCCATTTGAAAAGTAAACATGTTTAAGTATTACACAAACCTTCACCGTAGCCTGGTGAAGCTTCTTGCCATGCGGTAATTCTATCGTGATCGTCCCTAAGACTTGGTGTCCATTGAGGGGTCGCTACGTAACTCATGACCAAATTTGTACCAGTACTCCCGTGACGCCTCATGACCCTATCGTGCATAGATGCGAGAAATAGAGCAATGAGCTATACTCACTATGCAGAAACAAACAAACAAAAAAGGCACAGAAAAGTGAAATCGATGGCCTCGGCGTCTTACATTACCAGACAATCCTTGTTCCGGTCTACAGACGCACTTTGCTGATGGGCAGCCATGGGACGGCCTCTACCCATACCACCTGCGTTACTCGGCCCTGCTTGTGCTGGTGAAGGCTGTGATGGCCCGTTACCCGACACTGTTGTTCTCCGGCGTGCAGTCGTGGCACTGGTGGGAGTGCTGGTGGGATGATTGGGATGACCACTCGGAGGCACGTATGGCTCAGCTCTACTAGCCTGTTCGTACGATGGAGGTGCATCTTCATCCTCGGGGTTCGTGGGTCGGTGGGTTGTATTGACTGGTGGAACCAATGGCCGAACCTGTTGCACCGGGCGACCACCTCGAGCAGCGTTACCGCCGCCACGTACTGGCACATTGATGGAAGCCGAACTTGTACGCGCTGGTGCCAAGCCCCCTCTTACAGAACCACCCCCACGTCCTAACGGACCCGTCCGTGCTGTCACGCCTCGTCCTTGCTGCTCAATAAACTGCTCAGACAATTGGCTCTCTCGTCGGCGGGCGGCTTGCTCGTTGCGGTGGCGCTCATCCTCCTCTTCCTGGAGTTGTAAGGCAAGCGCAAGGTCACGGTCCTCCTGTTCGTGATCACCCGACATTGGTGAGCCGGGCGGATCTGCCCGTCCCTGGGCGTTTCGACCATTCCTGTTCCGTACGGTTTGCCATTCACCTCCCTGAGCAGCAGACGATTCTGCATCGTACCAATTCTCCTGCACATTTTGTGACAATCCCTGCTCTGGGCCTCCAACCAATCGGAAGTCGCCCGAGAAGAACTCTGTCCGCTCGCCATTGACGTCAACCAGAGATTCCCACACAATCTCGTCGTGGGTATAGAAACCAGCGTCCGTAACGAGGCTAAATAGCTGGTTGGTTTGCGGATGTCTGTACAGAGCAGAGAAGTGATCGTTTCGAAACAATATGGCAAAGCTTCCTGGCTGGATGGATTTGGTGATCACCGTCAGACCCCATCTTGTAAGTTGCGTAGCGGATGAGCTCAGCCATGATCGAATAGTGAGTATGTCTTGGTATATTTGCTGCTCTTGTTCCGTTAAACCAGCAGACGAATTACTGAGTTTGTCTTCAAGTTCCTCTTCCCGGAACATGAGATTTTGTGCCTCGTCGTACGATGTTGCCTGTCTCGAGAATGCTGCATAGGCTGGCTCATCGTTGCGTGGTAACCATCCATGGATCAAAGGTATCGAGAAGGTAGCGTAGAGTTTCATGTCGCGTGTGTCTTCGAAAGTCCCCGGAACCGTGTCATCACGTTCCGAGGGGTGCACGTGTGTTGAGGTCCTCTTGTGAAGATTGACAAGCTCAGGGGTTGGGACATAGCGTGGATTGACGTTCATGCCCGTGTGCAGACCCTTCAGAAAAGCGTATAGCTCACTGACATCAGGCAAAGCAGCGTCCGACTTTGTTCTTCTCGGAGACATGAGCTCATCAAACACTGCCTCGAGAAGAAGATTCAGGCTGATTTGTTCTCTGGAACGCAGAGTCTCGACGAGAACGGTGTTAGGCAGGTCAGCAGGTGTCGTCAAGGTCAGAGCATTGACGAGAGCGACCAAAGGACATGGGCCGTTGACATTTTGTATGAGAATTGGCGATCTTCGAGGATTTTGGGACGCATTTGCGTCGAACCAGTTGATATTTTTGATTTGGTAAGTTTCCGTCTTATCGGCAGCGTTGGATGTACTGCTTGTTGCTTGCTGGACAGGCGAATCGGCTCGTCTTGGGGGTAAAGGTGGCGGCGGTGCCTCTGATGGTTCAGCCTCAGCAGGTTCAGCCTCTACCACCGTTTCACTCTGTGCAACTGACTTGGGCGCTGCCACTGGCTCGTCCACTGCTACAAGAGGGGGCGATACAGATGGCGATTCCTTCTGCTCTTCTTCGCCATCCACAAAATTCTCCCATGTGCTTTGTCTCGACAGGCTGGGCTTTGCCGGTGCGTTGGAACCTATAATGTCACCGAGATCATCCCAGGCATGTGCGTCTTGCGATATCTCCTGCTCTTCGGTCGATTTCGTTGGCACTGAACCGAGGGAGGGTTTTGCACGCTCGACCTCATCCCAAGCTGGCGATTCCCTTCCAGATGGCAGAGACATTGGCGTGGGCGAATTTCCTATCGGATCTTCGGGAAGCTGAGCAGCGGGAGGAGATGTACCCCAAATATTCTTTTCGGAGTCTTGACGGATGATTGAGGGGATCGGAGGTGGTTTCGAGGTTGGCGGAGCATCTGGGTTGTATGGTTTCCAAGGGTTGATGTTCGTGTCGGAGTCGTTCATTTGAAGTTTTGAGAACGTCTGGGTTGGAACCACGGGTTCCGCATTCGACCGTGCTGGTGCGACATTGGCATTACTGCCAGACGCAGCTCTGCTGACGGGCTTGCGCTTGAAAGGGTTCGTTTCCATCTTGCCGCCGGGTCGTAGTACTGTGGGGGTATGTTCGAGTGTGATTTTTGGTTTCTCGGCGCCTTGACGCGGCTCCTCCCACGGGTTTTCGTCACCTGTGTCAAAGGGACTCTTCGATGAAGAGCCGGGTCGAAGCGCCTCTGGCACATCTTGTGCAACACTGCCCTGATGGGGATGCCCCGCGCCCAAGTCTTCCCAGACGTTTCCTCCATCTATTTCAGAATCCGTAGGCGACCATACATCTTGGTTAGGGCCCTGGATTCTGATTGACGGGGGGACATCGTTGTTTGCGTTTGCGGTACTGGAATTCGGCTTCGGTGACACCATGGTGGGGTCTTCGGTCGACCGTGCAATGCGATCGAGTAGCTGACCAGAACCGGCGCGAACTTCCAGTGGTGGGCAGCAGCCAGACAGGCCCTCGTTTTCGTGCAGAATAGAGAATGGTGGGATGGGTATATAATCGGCCGTGCTGGAGAATGCCGTGATACTCTCTGGTGTTGAAAGCCACGAGCAATGGCGATTGACAGCGGGTGGAGAAGGGCTGAGATAGGTGCTCCGAGCTACCTACGTCATTAGCTGTTGCAATCACGGGTCGCTGGCTTCGCTGAAAAGAGAGCGGACGACTACTTGAACAGCGTACGTAGTAGTCTGGCTAATGTTTATGTTAAGAATTAAGGTTCCTTATCTAGTTTCGATGTTGGTAATAAGTAACTTTGGAGATGGAAAGAGGGAAAAGGAAGTGGCTGTTAAATCATCAGCAGCCAACAGCCTACCTTAGAGTTTGGTGGGAGGCCCTTCAGTGCAGTGGAGTTGCGTTGCCGGATGCCGCCAGGAACGCGAAAGCGACTTTGTGGCGGTGCACCTTCACAGCGCTCCACCGACAGGCAGCAGAATAACGCAGGGACCTTGAATATGCCACCATGAGCCGTGGTGCTTGTTCTTGATTGGTTCAATACCGGTATATTGGAATTTTCGAATTATGAGAGTGATTGGTCTCTGTTGATATAACTCCTGTATATTTACGAACCGTATAGAGTCAAACAGTTAGGCGTGGTGTACAGAGTAGACATCTTCAACACGCACCTCCTTCTGCAGAGTGTACGCTGGAGTGCCGCTCAATTGTTCTCATAAAGCCGCACGAGCCACATTAGCACACTCACCATGGCGAAGCTAGTGTGGCGGTGCATCGATGCCCAGAGAGGCGAATTGCTTATGCTTGTCATGTGGCACATGGCCTTTTTTTTTTCCCCCTAAGCTGAGGCGCCACATACTTGCTGATTGGAACACTAGAGTCCTATGTCTATACTCTAGAGTATTGGGTAGAGTATAATCACCTACATGTGCAGTTCGTATGCACAATTGTATGCTCCATACCTACCGGTAGTTGATGGACTCCTAGCGTTCGCTTTCAAAGCTTTCCCCAGACTGTCAATCGCGGCTTGGACCTAAAGAAAAGCGGGTCTTTGTCGCTGCCCCTTCTGCTAAATGGGTGGGGCGGCTGTCCCCGTTCCCGTTATGACCGTTCGATTTTCAAAATGCGTCTGAGCAACAAGATCCCTTGAATCAATGAGTGCATTAAATTTAACAGAACGTCTCGACGTCATTCCACCCAACTGACATCTAAGTTGACCCTGAATTCAACGCTCAAAAGCCACGCACAGACTTGATACAACCTAGGGGTCTTTTTGCTTCGAGGCTTTGCTCTCCTCCGAAGCCCTCTTCTGCCCAGCACACATCGGCAGTATCACAGCTCCAGATTCGTGATCAGCTCTCATTATGGCACTAATCGAGGGGTGGTTTCCACCCAGTCGCGACAACTTTGAGTGCATCTTATTTTGGTGGAACTTGTACCCGCTCGTATGGCATCTTAATTGAACCCTCCAACGTACTGGATGCAGCAGCTGACCAACTCCCTCTCCCCAAAGCTCGGCTCCATACAATGGCTCGTCTCGTGGTATGGCATGGGCAAGACTTCTACAAAGTCGGTTTTCAACATACCTGGACGTGTAGCCTGGTTCACCATGGAAATTCCATCCATCTTGACCATTGTGTATACCATGAATCACCTTGCCGGCAAATCCGGCATTGCCGACCTCCCATGGCAGAACAAGGTCCTGGCTAGCATGTATATCCTTCACTATACGTATCGAGCCGTCTTGTTCCCCTTTATCCAGCCGTCCATGTCGCCCATTCATGTTGTCGTGTGGGCCAATGCTATCGCCTTCCAGCTTACCAACGCAACCTGCATTGGTTCATGGCTCGCGGCATACGGGCCCACGACGCAAGCAGAATGGCACGCGCAGGGCTTTTCCACGTTACGGTTTGGCGTTGGCGTGCTTGCCTTTGGTATCGGCCTCACGAGCAACTACTTTTGCGATGAGGAGCTTCGCGAGATTCGACGAAAGGAACAGCGACGCCAGGCCAAGCTAGCGGGCGAGGGCAAGAAGAGCATTGAGAAGCATTATTCCGTCCCGAACAATGGGCTTTTCAAGTACATGCTCTACCCGCACTACTTTATGGAATGGATTGAGTGGCTAGGTTTCTGGATTGCGGGAGGTTCGTCTTTCGCTCCAGCACGGGCATTCTTGCTGGCTGAAATATCTGCCATGCTTCCTCGAGCCGTGTCGGGGAAGAAGTGGTATGCTCAAAAGTTTGGCGAGGAGAAGATCAAGGGAAAATACGCAATCATTCCCGGCGTCTGGTAAGATCACTGAGCAGGAAGGGCTATCTGGTACGAGTTGGTCGGTTAGAAGAAGTTGATGACATGAACATGGTCGGAAATAAGCAGAAATGTCAAGGGCGAGCTGTAACGTTGTGCTGAGCCAATGAATCGTCGCTGATAAGGACGGGAATGAGGATTCAAGCGTCCAGATTGTTGGCTTCGCCGTCAAGTAAGAAGGACGGGAAATTGTTCTCACAACATACTTTGTCTCTGAGCTATTGAGTGTGGTTCCACATAGGCACATGTGGCATGTCTCAAATGTGCTGTCAGAGCATTTCGTACCCGCGTTTACCTACCAGCAGACAGGATTCCCGCAATCCCGGCCATTGATCGCCTACCAAGCCTACTAGTTGTAGTTTTGAGTCCTTTCGGTTACTCTTCCGAGCACACAAGCAAGCAAGGACGCAGGGGCGGGCGCGTTTTGGTGCGTTCCTTGCCCTTGTTCAGCCAGCTGCATCTACTATGTACTCTTAGCGTAATTTTCCCACGATGTTCAGTAAGCAGAAAACCACAACCATCATTCGCTGGAAAGCCGGGTGGCACAGGCTGACATGACGAGTTTCTTGCCTATCGGTCGACTCCCGTATCAGCTCCGTGGGATTTCTATTGCACCGGTCCTACTCGAGTCTAATGACTGTGCCTCTATCTTACGGAAGGATTTTAGCAAATCAGATAGTCTCGATATCCATTTTTTGACAGTACATAGACCATTGCTCTAGTCTCTTGATCCTTATTTTACCGAGGTCGCCTGTGGAAAAGACATTGCCAGAAGCCTCGAGAGAGAAGGACCAACGCAACGCCAAGCCCGGGCTGTAGTTTTTGTTTCATCATCGATATGGTGCATCTAATCTTTGTAGGGCAGGTCTATGGGTGTGGTGGAAATTTCGCCAGTCAGCCCATGATCTGCCTCGATGAACCGATCTGGGCGTATCCGCCGAGCCGCCAAGATGGAAGACAAGGCGTATCCCGCAGAAGGGCTGATCTTGGCAAAATAAAACAAGCAAGACAAAGATGCTGGGAGAGCTGTCGAAAAGGACAAATGACCAACAGCTTTGCCAAGCAACACGACTTGGACGTAAACGGGTCAGCTTCCGCGAATGTTCTCGAGAGCTTCCATGCAGGGCGGCGGCGAGAAAAGAGGCACACACATGTCACCATGTCAACTCAATGCTACACATAACACATACACATGACACCTCCATCTCGACGCAGGATCCATTTCGGACGAGACAGGCGCCTGGCGCATTAGCACAGTTGGCTACGATTCCCGTTCCTTGGCACTGGGAATACTTGGGGCGAAATCCAAACCAATGCAAGCTCCGGGGGGTAATGTAGTACGCAGTATGGAGTGGGCACGGAATTCCATGGGACGATATTGGTGCGATGGGGGAGAGGGAGATATGGAGTCCTCACTAGGGCGAAAATGGAAAATCATTGGGTAGTAGTAGGAAAGAGAGTATGATGGTATGGAAGTAGGTAAGTGGCGTCGTATTCGAATACAATATGGACCTTTTGAACCAAAGCACCCCGGTCAGTATCTCTCTCGTGCGACGGCAAAGAGGCTGGAGGATGCAATGGGATAGGACGGGGGAACATTGACTGATCGGGCGAGGCGAAAAGAGGCGAACTTTGTGGTGTTGAACAATAGTGCATGTAGATGGTAAGTGGCTCGGGTGGTAGTTAGCAAAATACAGCCGAATGTGTTTTGAAGCCGAGGTGTGTCTAATATGAGCCAATCATTTTTGACCATTGCGCAATTGAATGATAAGTCGTCAGCTCGTCGTCAGATTGGTGCGAACAGGGGTTGGTTGAGAGTCGAGACAAGCAGACCTGACAGTAAGACCCTTAGATTTTTTTATGGTTTCGTTGCGTCGCGTCGGGTGCGCGCGCAAAGGATGAGAAATTCTTTTTCGTCTGATTACAGTGCTTATTACCTTATGATCCAGCGACCGGCTGCTCTGCTCTTATCTGCGGGGCCCTGGGGTTACGAAACGAACGACCGTTGGGTTTTTAGCATCCGCTACCAGCGAACCACCGACGAGGACCGACTCCATTTCGGAGACCTCCAGTGCACGGCTAATGAGATCCAATCTTGAAAGTCCCCAGCTGAAGTGTCTTTGAGGCAAAGAGGAGTGGGTTCCCAGCTTTGTTTGGTAGGCACGACGGTTTCGACGCAAGGTGGATGTTGGATGGGGTTTCGAAGCGCTAGGTAATTGTTTCTTTTCTGAGCTTCTTCTTCCTACTCTGCTCCAGTGCTCCTTCACCTTACCTACCTACCTAGCTGCTATGGCCGGAGGAATTGAATCCTTGTATCTGCATCGAGGGAGTATAGAATGGCTTGGCAGGCTTACGCTAAGGTAGGTAGTAAGGCTAAGGAAGCTTCCCAAGAGTCTTCTCCCGCTCACTTGGCGAAGCTTGAACCAGCCCAGCTGCCTGCTTGTGTCTTGTCTTGTGATGCTTGTTTATACAGCTATATCACGACATTTGGACATTTGCGGCAAGGACAAGAAGGCGCCCCGAGAGACCAAGACCGATTTTGCCTTTGATGCTGCGTGCGCCCAGACTTGGCAGCAGTGGGCCGATAAATTGGACCCACTGAGAACCGTGCCAGACTTCCTGATGCTGCCTAGTCGGTTCCGTGGAAATATCTGGCCCCCGGATGTTGATCAGTTAGCTGCGTGGTTGAGCAGCTGGGGAGCTTGCTTAGTTCGCTGTCCGGATGCGTGTTTGTGTGGTTGCCGACTTGGTTTTGCTTGGATGCTGGGGGCTACCCTTGGCCACCCTAGGCCACCCCACGGCTTCCTATCAACTGCAACGAGGAACACCTTCCTATTTGGGCCTACAGGCCGTCAACCGAGACCTCTTGAACGGTGGAGTCCGACGAGGTCTTTTCTTAGTCTCTTTTCTGTCTAATCAATATCAAATCCTACCGACCGACTTGCTGCTGCGTATTTGGAAATATACCTCGTTGCAGCCATCAGCCAGCAGCTAACAGTGTTTTGGAGGTGGCTACAATCGGGCAAATGCGGTGTCGTGTGCGGTGCCCGTATCTACTTCGGGCAGTAACCAGACCCTCTCTACCTTGATGATCAGAGTCCAGTCAGTCGAATTCGTACCTACCGTAGGTACCTACTGCCGCACTCCCCCGTTCTGTTGTCTAATGGGTTGTCTGTCTGGGTAGGTATTAGGTTGCAGGTACAGTAGGTATGTACTATGCCGTGCTAGCAGCTCATGTAATGTAGTATGTCTGGATGGACCCAAAAGGCCGCTGCATCGAATTAACCCGGCACCCTGCGTGCAAGCCGCGACACCCTCCCAGCTCCAGACCCTATTCGATCAGCACTTTTCGCGCCTCGCCCGCGTCCTAGGTACATAGCACTGTATTCTTGCGCCTCGTGCACACCTCTACTATTCTTTCTTTTTTATTAGAAGCATGGAGAGCCCCTCGCCCGTCGTCCCTCGCTCCTAGTTCTTCCCTTTCCTTCCTTACCTACAGTCCTCATCCCGTCTGTCTGTGTCACTCGCTACATAGACACTCGACGACTATTCGAGACGAGTAGCCAAGTGCTAGGTTCAACAAGATGAGTATGTGCACCCGGCTTGAGTTCATTGCCCTTCATCATTTGCGAAGGAAATCGCCCCTCGCGGCCAAATTCCTTTACTATTGTACACAATACAGCGCAGTATTGGCTAACATGATACTTTTCTAAAGCGTCCACCGACGTTGTTGAACGGCCCACCACGGCCAATCGGTCTGTTCATGAGAAGGGCAGACTAACTCCGGATGGCGACAAGCATGCCGCCCTCCAGGATACCAATGTCCTGCACGCGGACTACCCCGGCAAGCCCACCGACGAGGAGCTGTTGACTTTGCGCCGTGTCCCCGGAAATGTTCCCTGGCTTGCTTACTGCCTTTGCGCCGTCGAGTTCTGCGAGCGTGCTTCGTACTATGGTGAGTAATATTCGAGCGCCAAATATAGTACAACCGAAGGCGTACAGAGACTGAGCTCGAAATCTTTAGGATGTGTCCAAATCTGGACCAATTACATCAACCGCGCGCTGCCCCAGGGTGGAAACGGTCTTGGTTCCCCGCCAGCCGGAAGTCAGGCCACTCAGGGTGGTCTCGGTCTCGGTGAAACGGTCGCCAATGCTACATCTCAGTCATTTAACATGATCGCCTATGTCCTGCCCCTGTATATCGGATATCTTGCCGACACTCGATTTGGTCGCTACAATATGATCTTCTGGGGTATCTTGCTTTGTGGTATTGGTCACATCCTCATCATCGTTGGTGGCGCCAGAGATCTTCTCGCCAACGGCGATGCCAAGATCCCCTTCTTCATTGGTGTATACATTTTGGCCATTGGAGCTGCCATGTTCAAGCCAAACGTGACACCGCTGCTGCTTGATCAGATGTCTTCGCACGTCCCCATCGTCAAGACTCTACCCAGTGGTGAGCGTGTCATTGAGGACCCCGAGCATTCGACGGAAAGAGTCATGCTGTGGTTTTACCTCCTGATCAACATTGGTGCCTTTATGTCGACCGCCACGTCTTACTGCGCTCGCCTCGTTGGTTGGTGGTTGGCTTTCTTGCTTCCGCTAATCCTGTACCTTCCTCTTCCCTTCTTGTTGATCTGGCTTAAGCCAAAGTTGATCATGCACCCCCCTGGAGGCTCTGATCTCCCTAATGTCTTCCGTGTCGTCAGCCGCTGCATGAAGAATGGTGGTATCTGGCGAATTGGAAAGAAAGGATGGTACGAGCCTGCCAAGCCCACTTACCAGCTCGAGCACGGCCTTCCTGTCGAGACTCGCTGGAACGACCAGTTTGTCGAGGATGTCAAGCGTACTCTCCAGGCCACCGGAATGTTCATGTTCTTCCCAGTTCAGTTCTGGAACGACAACGGTATTGGTAACGCTGCCAACTACCTTGGTACTATGCTGACGGGTAACGGTGTGCCCAACGATGTCATTGGCAACTTCAACTCGTTGAGTATCATTCTGCTCAACCCAATTCTCAACTTTGGATTGTACCCGGCTCTGCGCAAGGCCAACATCCACTACGGTCCCGTTGCCCGTATCACCACTGGTTTCGCCATTTCCACACTGGGTGGTCTGGGATACACTCTTCTCCAGTGGAAGGCATACGAGACCAGTCCTTGCGGCTACTACGGTTCTTCAGACCCGGCCTGTACTGAGGAAGGTCTCGTCTCTCCCATCTCCCTCTGGTGGGAGGCTATACCCTATGCTCTTGGTGGTTTCTCTGAGCTGTTCATCAACGTTCCTGCTTACGGTATCGCCTACTCTCGCGCCCCTGTCAACATGAGAGGTTTGGTGTCTGCCATCAACCTCTTCAACACTGGTATCGCCTACATTGTCAACTTGGCCGCTTCCAAGGCCATTGCCGATCCTCACCTGATCTGGGATTTCGCTGCTCCCACTGTCCTTGGTGCCTTTGTCACCGTCTTCTTCGTAAGTTCACGGTACATGTCTGGTTATCAGCATTCGACTAACTATATCAATAGTACTTCTACTTCCGTCACATTGACCAAGAGGAGTACGTTCTGTCTACCAACGTTGTCAATGACACCACTGGTGCCCGCTCCCACTTTGTGGAGAACGATCTTAACGAGTCGGCCCTCCGCCCGGCTCCCATTGCCGACAACGAAACCGGCCTCGTCTCGCAGAAGCAGTAGACGAAGAACCATAATGTTCCCTTGGTGCATTTTGTACCCCGCTCAATGATACCCGAAGTACCACTTCCCTGTATTTCTACGTGGTATGATCCAGCATCGTCTTTAGAGATGCGTAATCCAAAAAATAGGATAATCCAGTTGGCTATATAATTCTAGACCGGTAAATCTAAATAAATCCACCAGTCCATCGATTTTCACGATGAGTGATGAAGTTTATATTTGACCTGTTACGTGTTTCTTTTGAAGAGTTCGAACTTGTTATACAACTATAAACGCTCCTGACCATCCATTGCAACATGGCTAGCGCTTAGTATAATCATTGACAATCTCTAGCCTGCTACTATTCTTTCTTTGGAGCCACTATTTTAACTCACATACTTGATATCTTCAGAGTCCTCTTGCATCATGACAAACAGCAGACCTGCCGCACCCAGAACTGGCAAGGTCCACCACCCGTATTCCATGACCAAGCTCCAGAAATCCACATTTGTGGTACCCGTAGAATATAACATGGCCAGAATCACCGTGCCAAAGCCCGCAGTCATGAGACCTGCTTCGCGAGCCGCAGCAACCAACGAGTCGTTTACCGCCTTGCCAGTAATCTCATCAAAATCGTCGGGCAGAGCCAGAGGAATCTCGACGACAGGTGCTGCTCCGGCCCCGGCCCCGGCCGCGGCTCCGGCGAGACCGCCCACCTCGGGCTGGAGGGCCGGGTCCTGCTGAAAGAGCGTGAAGCCCGACATCCACAGCGCGGCGACGCCGCCGTAGACGACGACGGCGAGCAGGAGGAGGGACTTGACTTTCTGTGCCAGGGGCGCCTTTTCTAGCGTCGGGAAAAAAAGTTGGGTCTGTTATGGCCTCCATCGCCGTGGTGGGCTTGGTGCCCGACTTTGTGGTGTGGTTGGTGTTGCCCGAGGACGGGTGCGCTGGGTCGGTGGGTTTTGGGGCCTCGTGGTAGAGGTTCTTGTTCTCGTCTACTGGCATGGTGGGCGTTGAGGGGCGCTGATGGTGGTGTGGTTTTTGCGCGTAGGATTTGTAGTGTAGTGGTGTGGGGAGGGTGGTGGTGCTGTGGTGGTAGTGGTGGTACCGTAATGGTGTTGCTTCTGTGGTAGTAATGGTGAGGTCAATTCGTGATGTTGACTGCAAAGTGGCATATAATGATTGTTGTTTTGTTTCGCGCGCTGTCGCCAAACAATCGTACGCTTTGCATCAAATCACCGCAAATGACGTACTTCGGGCCATATTAGGAGAAGTGTCATTCAGCTCAGGTGCGATCTTCGCAAGCCACAAAACCTAAGGCGGTGTCTCACTAACACAAACGGGATAGTCCAGGAACGCCGTACGATGCGACAAAATGAATCTTATCAATATGTGCGCAATGATTATATAAGGTTCTTAATTCATGCTCAATCCAAGTTGATCCTGCATGCGTGCCATGCTGATGTTACCACTGGCCATGGGCCAGCTTCTCATATCCAGGAGAGGTGCAAATTCGGAATCAAAGACCCTCCTCACTTGAGAAGTCGCTTGAGGGCTGGTGATGAGAAGTTTGATTGTTGGTCCAGGTTTATCAAGTGACTGGTCAACCATCTTCACCATGTTCATTATCGCAAGGCTCATTTCCTCAAGATATATATCTTTCTCGTAAAGACTGATGCCGTCGATCAGACAGAAAACACGGGTTTTCGGGGGAAGTTGCTGCACCAGCAGCGCGAACAAGTCGCACAAGATATGAATGTTATCCCCATCCAGGTCTTGGAGGGAGAATCGTTGACTTGGCGACACAGGGCCGAAATTGAATTGTGTCATCAGCTGGGCAATCAGAGAGCGTACCATGGCCGATGCTCCTTGAGACTCATTCCACGCCTGATGTTGTCCACAAAAGAACACCAGCCCTATCGTGTTTTCTCCCAAACTTCGGAACGTAAAAGAAAGAATCGTGCAGATTGCCGACAAGGGCGAGATATCGTGCGGTACCCGGAAGTCGCCGTGTACAAGCAATCTGGCAGAGCCGCTGCGTCCCAGCCACTCACGGAAGACACGATTCTCGAAGAGTTGCTGCGTCCTACCCCTATCCTCATGTAGTATCAGCTCGATGCGCCCTACCACGTAGTTCAAATCTTCGACATCTATCACTGGTATGCGAAGTCGGTCCCAGATCGCCTGTGGCCACCACACAGGCTGCTGTTGCTCGATGAGCTGCGGCAAGGGTGATGGGCTTCTCGTAACAGGTGTCGGCGCGCGCCAGGCAGCTTCATTACTCAGTCAGTAATACTATATCAGGCGCGAAGAGAATAGCGACACGACCTTACTTGTGTGATCTTTGAACATGGAATATATCTCATTCACGTTATGTGCAATATATTGCATCCCCAAGGTACCAATTTGGACATGTGGCAAAATCATTCCAAGCACCCTTTGCGTAATCTGGTGTTCATGAATAAGCGTGTCATTCTGATGCATCATATGCTGATTATCTGGTGCAGACGTTAGTAACGCACGAGTTCCAAGTTACCATAACAGAGTACAAAAACAGTTTATACAGACTCACCGCTAGTAATCCGATGTGCCAGTGACATTCCCGCCTGCTCTTTCAACGCATCACAGCAATTTTTAATTTCGGTCAAGCAGTCGCGAAGTAGTTTTTGGTATTCTGAACCAGTCAATATCGCAACACCGGCCCTTTTGACTGTTGTAGTGATCATGGTCAGCTGAGCTGTGAATATTGCTACGGGCAGAATAAGAAAAAGTTGCAGGTAACGTCGACTCACCCTGATGACTCGTGAAGAATGCGACAGCATACTCAACAGCCTTGAATATAGAGCGCACGAGATGACACGATGCTCTGAATATATTCTGATCTTTTGGGTATGTTTGAAGATGAGCGTCAATGCTCTCAAAGACGCGGGGAAGGTCTTCAAAGCTTTGGATCACATCTTCCCTAACCTCTGAGGCTTTGCGATATGCCTTCAATGGAATTAGATATGCTGCGGTTAATAGTCGTTTGAGAACGAACTGAGTTCTGAACAAGTGTTACTCACATCGACAACCACATGCACGGCGCCGACCACGGGCTTGGCCATGTCGACATCAGGTATGAGCCTTGCTGCCTGCTTAATTGTCACAGCATGCTTGTCCAACCCTTTGCGCACCGCTCTTCGGATACCGCCAGCAGGCTGAGAAGCGCTTTGAAACTCGTATTTCTGTTGAGCCATTTCCAATTTGGCTTGGACATCAGCCCATTTTGAGAGACGTCGGATTCCCCACATTGAGTCGTCCAAGCCACTTGGAACAGAGTCTTCCTGGAGCATTTGCATCGCCTTTGGGAAGACCTCATTCCAAAAGCCCATCTCATTGATCAAACCTGTTGCAGGCCTCGCCACCTGCTGAGATGGTGGAAGCCTGTCTGGTACTGAGAGCATCGATGTAGAAGCATTTTGGCGTACCAGAGCATTATCATAGGCCAGCACACGAGGAACGAACCGATCTTGTGAAGGATTAAATTGAAGACGGCGAGCATCTAACCCAGGATGAAAGTCTGGCAGTTCATTCTCAATAAAGTCTACGGCAGGCGAGTGCAAGCGAAAGGGGGGCCCCGGCAAGGAAGCCTCGGCCGCAAAATCGTCATTCATTGTCGAGTCTGCGATGATCTGGCTGGCGCTATTTGCGATGCCGAATGTTGGTGCTGGATCGATTTCGAGATGAGTACATCGATTATGACAAAGAATTGCACGTACGATCAGCCTTTTGACGTTCGCCATACTTTTACGGCTGTCTCGCTCATTTATCCGCCCCCGAATCCTCCTTCGGAAGCGTCGCATCAGGCTGGCCCTTGATCAGGCCGCGACAGGGGCTGTGCTTACCTACATATGCAAAGCAACTTGGATGAAATCCTTGCAAGCTGAACAGCTATCGCCATTTGTCTATTGCCCATGGTCAAACGGCTGCATGGGCGGCGCGTCGCTCCTTCATTGGACATTCGACTCGCCCATCCTTTCCGTGCAACCGGTGTGTGTGGAGTACTCCTGATTTATTACAAGCAGTTGCAGATCCGCAGATGGCATAAGCGCTATCTCTTTTCACAGCAGCCACAGCCTTACAAGTTCTTGTTTCGACTCGACAGCTCGATGAGCTTTTTCCTTCGCTCATTCTGATGAGCTTTTTACTCGTTGATTCACAAATCACCAAGCCAGCAAGTCATATCTTGTGACAATCCGTTATTATCTTCACCTATTGTGGCGACCCGCGTAGCCGCCATTTTTATAGGCTCATTCTGGGTATCTTTGTGGTTCTCCAAGTAATTTTCGGAAAATTCAATCGTTGTTTCCAGTCGGCATAATCCTCTTGTCGATATGAGCACAGCCATCCCCAGTGATTCGTCAGCCGCAGATCATGGCGACCATAGCAAAGAATCCGACACTCATGAGGCGCCAGGATCGCCTCTGACAGGAGTCGCTGTCGATGAAGACGAGTCAACCACTAGTCAGTCCGATGGACAAGACCTTCACGAAAGACTTCGCGAAATGGAATCCAAGATGGCAGCCGTGGACAAGCTGTACGATCTTCACCAATCAACGGCCAAGGTTATGGATTTCAGCAATCAAGACCTTCATGGCATTCCATGGTCAGCTCCTGGTAGAATTCCTGGTGGCCATCGTGAAAGATTGGAATTCTACTCAGACATCGTGTTTTTCATGCGCAAACTTCGTGACACACACCAGAAGATCGCTGAGACTGAGAGGCGGCAAGTAGGAATGAGGCCGCCATATATTCCGACTGATGCTTCGGCGATCTATGACCGCATGGAAAAGATCGGCCTGGAATCGTTCGCGAATGGTGAGCGTGTGAAATTGATTCAGTTGGAATGGGAGGAGTACCTCTCCAACGATGTTCCTGTTGAGGACACCTTCATGACACCAATTGAAATTCTTTCTGGGGAACCAGATACTAAAGTCATTTTGCAGCATGGTGCTGGTACCAGGAACTTTAAAAAAACTCCAGCAGCACAATCTCAAGTCGAGAGGATCTTGCCGAACATGGGAAGAGGCAATTTCTCGGAGCAGCAACCGCTACCTGAGAGGATCCGCATGCGCTCCGATACGCTATTCCTTATCTTCAGAGAGGTGAATACGCCGGGTAATGACATCTCGTCGAGCTGGTTTAATGGTCGACCGGAGGTTTACCTACGTCCGTACCAAGACTTCTATTACTTGGAGCAAAGGTTGAGGGACTGGCTTGCTATGCTCGAGAAACGCTTCGAGAACCACAACATAGCGAACAGCCATGTGCGCCCATTAAAGCCGGCTACTAATGGTGCATGCACCGAGCAGGATGACACAAAATCAAGAAATGAAAGACTTTCTTCCGACAAAGATGATCGGCCAGAAACGGAGAAGCATCTTGATGAACTTAGGGCAGCTGGCAGTGGGTCAGACTCACTCAGTCCTGGTAAAGATCTTGGTGAAACCGCTACCAAGGACAAACCTCAGAAAGAAGAAAAGCTCAACGAAAAGTTCTCGCATTCTATCATGGCTCTGATTCACCTGCGCGCTCTCATGGAGTTCATCGACAAAGAATTGAAGCCAAAGCATGATTTCATTAGGAGCCCTCGATGCACCAGTGTGTACTTTCACGACTTATGGCACCTTTTCAGGCCTGGCGACGTGGTCATCCAGCAAGATGGCAAACAAGCTTTTGTTGTTTTGCGAGTTCAAGTCCCGCGGCATAGGATCGAAGAGCCGTATTCTCGGTGGCACCGAGCCTTCGCGGATGACGCAAGCGATAGCGAGGTCGGCAGTGACAAAGGCGAAGACGACGACGACGACGACGACAACGACGACCCGTTCAGACTTCATTGCGTATACATTGACTTTGATGGCAAGAGCTTCGGGCCTGTCTCTAGGAAGTTCAAAATTCTGCCTTTTGATGAAGCAAAATTGATCAAGGCGCTACCAGTCTATCCTCTTCGATGCATTGAAGGCACTCAAGCAAGGCAAGACTTGATTGACAGAGGTCGAAGACTCTTAAAGGTGTCAAAATTCAAGGACATGTACTACACGGGCGTCACCCTCGATAGAAGAGATGAGATCGACAGCCAGGTAGTCATTGATTTTAATGAGTTCTTAGCAGACGGGGATCGCCGCGATGAATGGGAACCCTCGATTGGAAATCCCAACACATCTGCTGATCATCTGGGGTTAGTCTGTACTGCGGCTTGTTGCAGGCACGAAGATATCAACGATGGATCCGAAATCGACGACAGGCTGACAGAGAACTACATCAAAAGCTTGTTTCCAGATACTTCTATGGGCGCTCCGTCCCTGATTCTACAATCAAGATCTTTGGAGGACGTTTTGAGCTCGTCATCGAGACTGACAGAAACGGAACTGCTCATCATGACCTACCGCGTATTTGGTTTCGTCCTACGAAGCCGCAAGTGGGGTAAGTTGTTTATCGTCGTTGAAGTAACCCAGCATGGGCAAAATGTATCAATGGCAAAGGAGTGTTGCATCTGCGCTAACGCAAGTTCTGATAGCCCAGCTTGACCTCAGCCTACTGCGGGATGAGGATGAAAACGCTAGAACAGTCACTGTCAATGCTTTCGATAGGCTGGAACTGCCTAAGAATCATAGGGAGGTCCTGAAATCCTTGGTTGTCCAACATTTCCGCTCAAAGCAATCCACGTTTATGAAAGATGAACAAACAGACTTGATCCAAGGGAAAGGTGTGTCTATTTCATGAATTTCAAAGAGATTACTCTCATGCTTCCCAAGTATCTAACGAAATATTTAGGCAAGGGTCTCATTCTACTACTTCACGGAGCACCTGGAGTAGGGAAGACCACAACCGCAGGTAAGTTGACTCCGATTCATTAGAAAGAGTGGACTGTTTGCTCATTTTCGGAATATAGAGGGAATTGCCCAGCTTTTCAGAAAACCATTGTTCCAGATCACCTGTGGTAGGACCCAAGACATTCAATACAATGAGGTTCTTTTATGTTTCAACAACGCTGACATCATATTAGGAGACCTAGGGACGACTGCCAGAGAAGTCGAAGAAGAGCTCGAGAAGAACTTCTCTTTAGCAAGCAGATGGGGTTGCGTTTTGCTCCTTGATGAAGCTGACGTATTTCTGTCGGCACGTGAGAAGACGGACTTCACACGCAATGGACTGGTAGCCGGTAAGTATGAGTGTCGAACGATTACTTTCTTTTCTTCGATGCTCGTTATCCATAACTCTGGTCTTTTTCTTCCTTCTCCCCTATTCAACTTCGCTGCTAATGACTTCTATTTATAGTTTTTCTCAGGGTCCTGGAATACTATTCAGGAATCTTGTTCCTTACGACGAACAGAATCGGCGATTTCGACGAAGCTTTTTCGTCCCGCATCCATATGAGCTTGTACTATCCCCCGCTTGATGAAGAGAGCACTTGGAAGGTTTTCAAACTTAATCTTGATCTGATCGAGGAACGTTTCGTCGTACAAGGTCGTAGTGTCATCTTTGATCGATCTGCAGTTGAGAAGTTCGCGAGAGAACACTACAGAGACCATGTGTACAAAAGGTGGAACGGCCGCCAGATACGCAATGCCTGCCAGACAGCACTTGCACTAGCCGACTTCGACTCTCAGGGCGGCTCGCTGGACATCGACAGTGAGATAAACAAAAATGCTGTTGTCCAATTGCAGCTGAAGTACTTCGAAACGGTGCAGAAAGCGTATCTTGCTTTCGACGAGTATCTAGGGGATATACAAGGCGGTCAAGGCGATAGCAGAGCGATAGACTATAAACTCCGCGGGAGAAAGGATACGCCCTATCAGCACAGGCCAAATGCCTTCTTGCACCACGAAAATTCTGGATCAAACAGAAGCCAACGGAACGTCTATCCAGAGTATCCGCATGCTCAAAGATCATCTTCGAACATGTCAGAGTCTAATTTTGGGTCGCATGGAGACCAGTTCAGTCAGAATTACTCCCAAGCGACCCCGAGTGCAAACATGTCGCGCTCGCAGGGGCACGAATCATATCAGTCGAATGTCTACCAAGGACAGTCTCGAGGTGGGCCCATGGTCAATCGAGAGTTCTATGATAGGTCTTCAGAAGGACCTCAGCAGTTCCAAACCGACAATCGATACTTTCAAGGAGGTTCCAGGGGTCAGCACTTCGATTCGCCTCAGGCAAGCAACCGCGTTATTCCAGGCGTGGAAGACGAACGCTACTCTGATCCGAGTCACGATGGCTCTCCACTTCCTCGCCGCGTTGCTCAACGCCAATCGCAGGCCCATGGTTTCGATAACCCCAACGATGGCGGGATCGCGCAGACCCTGAACCAGCCTATGCCAGGCCCCTCATCGTACAACCCAAACTCAATCTTTCGCTCCTGACGCGATGACGTTGTAAACTAAACTGGGACCTCGGCACTTAGTCCTTAGTTTGCTATCGCCGGTCACATGTTGGCACTTTCGAATCGGTGGCAGCACGATCTTTGATCATTCGTTTTCTTTTCTCTCTTTCGACTTCATTTCACTGGCTATCGCTCAATGTATCTCACAACTTTCAATAGAAAACCGTCGCTATCTGATACGTGCAAGTCAATTCCATTATCTCCTATGCTAAAATTTCCTGCACCTTGTCTTGATAAACCAATGATAATATAATACATCCTTCTTCTGTCGAGAGGTAGACAAGCCAAATGTACCGCTAATTCGTCCTGTATCATGCTATGATGTATGACCGAAAGTTCTCTTCAGTTGCATCTTCGAGAGGACGGTCTTCATTCATGGTTAGAAGAAATCCCTGTTTCCTGTAGTAGTAGTTTCCATTACGCGGCTGTCCCCTGACCGCGATAAATGGACCCTGTTTTCCCGACCTCTGCAAAAGCAAGACATCCCTTCTGTCTTTCTTCACTTGCTCGATGCTAGCAATCTTGGCGGTCCATTCCTGACCACTCGAAGCGGATACGAAGGTGCAGCTGTACTTCCACGCACTTTCGCCCGTCATGACCGTGCCGCGAGGGAGGGTCTTGATTCTGATCAACTCTCCTTTGAGCGCTCTGACAGAAACCCCCTCTTGCATCACATCCAGGATACCGCCAGCCACGAGAGAAGTGGTGTGAGGCAGCTCGACGGATTTGGGATCGTCCCGTAGGTTGGGTAGCCAGCTCAGTTTGTCGAGCCTTCCCTTGCATAGCATAATTTCCGGGCCAAGCATCCTTTGCTCCGCGGCGAGCTTAAAGACGTCCTCAGGGTCAATGTATTGGGAGTGCGTCTTTCCTCGGAGTGAAGGTAATGATGAGAGTGACAATCTGCCTTCGTCCTCGTCCATCTTGAGCCTAATTTTCTTGGCTAGGTTGTGGCCCTGCTCCACCATTCCAAGTAGTCCAACCAAGCGATCTGCTTGCACAGTTGCATTGCGCCCGTTGGATAACCGAAGCGCCCGTAACAGCGTGGTCGTTCGCGGCTGAAGTCCCATTCCGTTATTATTGTGCAATAAACTTCCAGCCGGCCGCGTGAGGAGACTTGGGATCTCGCCCGGAACGAGAATATTGCCAGTGCAGGCTCCCAAAACCAGAGATGGCCCTATATTCATCCATTCTAAACAGACTGGAACAGATCCATATTGTTTGACGATAGTTCGAGAAGTGCGGAGGAGCTCAAGGTAGTCTCCACGAATTAACTCCTTATCGGTCTTGATCAACAACTTCTTGGCAAGCCAAGCCTCCTGCATCGTCCAGATGCGGCTCAGCCACTTGCACCTAGCATATTGTCCAATTAGCCTCTTGTTGCTCTTGTAATGCGCCTTGATGTCAATGACCTGCCACGGAATCGGCGTGGGCGTGGCTTGAGGCTCGGTAACGTCGGGTAATAGTGCCACGGTGAACGCAGCCTCTCCGTAATACCGAGCCATGTTGGGGATTTCTCTGCTCTTATCCTTGTCACACTTCTGATCTATGCACACAGAATCAACCCAGAAAAATTTGATCCCCGTACCCGTACCTTCTGTCAATTTCTTCAAACAACTTCTCAGACGTTCGGTGTCAACTTTCGTCGAATTGATTTTGTACCACTGACTCCAAACATACGATACTGCACAGTATCGAGTACCGCGAGGAATATTCTCGATCACCTTGCCCGTCTCCACATCCCACAACTTCGTAGGACTGTGGTCAGGTTCAATTGCCCCGGGTCCTCGTAGGTAGGCGGCAACTTGGGCTTTGACCTTTTCGCTGCTGGAGACATGATGCTTGACTACATCCACTTGGCCTGAGCTAAGGATGCCTTGCAAGACTGTCTCGACTGTGTCGGTGTTTGAAGTAGTGACGTCCATGATGGAACTCGGGAGTAGATACCCCACTACGTCGGGTGTTTGTTCTCGCGCCTGGTTCGGATCCGGAGGAGATTGTCGTTGCCAACCGATTAAGAGGCAAGTGTCCTCTGCGACTTTGATCTTTCCTTCGAAGTCCTGGACCCAATCGCACTGGGGTTGTAGAACCAGAGAGTGGTCATTGGCCAATTTGGCCACTAAAGTTTGAAATCTGAAGCTTTCCACCAATTGTTCACTGTCCCACAAGGCAAAGTTCCGCGGCATGCTGTAATGCCACATTTCCTGGTACATCTTGTTGCTATCCTGTCCGCTGCTTGCGCACCTGACGAACTCTGTCATGTCTGCATTGACGAACTGATTACAAGTGCAAAACAGCCGCGCGCAGCGCCTCTGGCCATCCTCGAGGCGCTCGTATCTGAGCCGTCGCGTCTCCAAGGGCCCAAGGTCCGGGAACATGTTGCCTTCAGCCAGTGACATAACGAGCTCGGCGACCTCTCCTTGTTGGGGATGTACCAGTATGACACCGCCAAACTCTCTCATTGTCACTTCTCGGGCTCGGCCGTCCTCGAGTCGAAAGTTAACCGATAGTGATAGCGACGGGGTAGTGCAAATGATGATTGTGACCTCTTCCACGATTGTCAAGATGGGATTTCCGCCATCGTACCAATGCCTAGATACAACGTAAAAGGGTGGGTTCGTATAGCGGACCTGCTCCTGGGAGCATTGCTCGTCGTGGTCGTTGTTGACAACCGTCCGCACGCTGATCCTGGTGTGCGGCCCTTGGGGCCTGCGCGAGAGAATCGCCGTGTCCACAAAGATGTCCTTGTCGAAGTCGTCAAGTTTCGCCCCGTATACGTTCTTGCTAGTGAACGGGTGGAGATCGACGAACATTGCCCACCAATGGTCAATCGTGTTTTGCAGTTCCTTGAGGTTCCTCTTCAACTCCTCAGCTTGAGCGTATTTCTGCGCCAGAGCCGCCATTTGGATGGGCATCTGCCATTTCTTGGTGTTCGGCATGGCGGCCGAGAATTGTGTGAGCGACATGGCTGAGAGAGCGCCACAGGGGATGATGGAATGGCAACAAGGTCACGCAATCTGTAGTATAATGGCGCTTGGCGCTGTTTTTATAAAGTGCTGCGATAGGAGGCAGGCTGTGTAAGCACCGGCCTTTCCCATCTTCTATCTGACTGGTATCTAGGTAAGCTCAAAATAGCTCAGTCCCTTTTCATAATTCATTTCAGGAGGGCAACGGGCCCAATTGTGATGTCCCCAACGCGGTAAGAGTTGCATCGAATGGCTATTTTTGGCCCCCACCGTCAGCATTTCAATAAGGCTGTGATATGGGTGGCATGGGAGGAATGGATATCAGGGCTCTTTTTGGAATTAACGAATCCTTCCAGTGCCTGCTTTCTCCACAAATATCATGGAGTCATGGCCAGTCCTGGCCGTGACTCAGCGATAACAAAGTCCTACCCCAAGCAACTGATCTCCAACGAAGGAAATGAAGGGAACCCCTAGATCTTTTTTCAAGACAACAAGTCTTCAAATGCATCCATCTGCTTTGACACGTGGGCAGTCATGCATCCACGTTATGATCATCCTGTACCGTCTGATTAATCCATCTCCGTCCGTCCATCGTAACCATTCGTCCTTTCCAAGGTATCCGTCGCGAAGTTCGGGATTTCGGGTTAACGGAGATCATTATATCCCATAAAGCCGAGTCAACCACAGAGACGAAGGACTTGACACGGAGTCGAGTCGAGTCGACTATACATGTCGAACAGAGTCCTATCGCCAAATCTCAGGGGCCGTGCATCGTATGATCCACTTCTTGGGCCCTTTTTTCTCTTCCTTTCACGCCGGTGATTGGGTGTCATACGTTCGACTTGTCTTCTCGATTCTTCCAAATCTCGGCCGAGTTATGAAAACCTTGTTCAAGTCTTGCCTTCTTCATCTGAGCCGTTGGCTTCTCGTTGCGTGTAGGAGACCTCGTACTGCACGAGCTTCCGAATCCCACTGGCGTCGCTCGGGGTCCGCACCTTGTGGCTGCGGTTGGGGCTGCTCGCGGGTAATATTTGACCGGTGCTGTCTTCGGAAAGCCGTTTCTGCGTGGCGCTGATCTCGTTGAGGTTGATGCCCGCGCGATGGTCGGGATATCCGTGAAGTTGGGTCCACTGATTTCTCGGAGATCTCAACCCTGCCGAGCCCGTTGTGCTGTCTCCGTTTGAGATGCCCCCGCTCTCGTAGGAATCCTTGGTCATACGTGGCGTGAATATCGTTGGGAAACATATAGATAGAGGTCCTCGCATCATAGGAAGGCATGAGCATATTATCGCAATGTTTACTTCAATCATTGTCCAGATGGAAGAGTCGAGGTCATCTGTCAGTGATCAAGATCATTAGCCACCGAAACCATCCCGGAAACAAACGAGAAGCGGGGAATGCAATTAGAGTCAATAAGATTTGACAGTTGCTGATGTCTTACAGGTTGTGTCGAGACTGCTCGAAGAAAAGTCGAGCGTCTGCATGCGAAGGATGCTCGTGACGGCCACGCTGAAGAGCACCATCTCATTAGCTTAACCACCGTTTGCCACGGTATGAACTGTGACCTACAATACGCCAAGAGCAAAGAGGATCATGACGGCAATCTTTTGCCTCATCCTAAGGTTCGAAGTGTATATCGGTTGCATTGGCAGGGCCAATATCGTGAGATCGGTAGCGATGGAGAAACCGGCGTTGGCGTACCAGTTCGTCGTAATGTTGATGCATGTCCCGGCTATCGTCTTGTTCCAGGCTCGAGGCACGGGAGTACACTGGAAAACGGAGGCGAAGAAGGCAGCAATCATGTATGAGGCGACAATGGCGAGTAATATGTAGCAAGCTATGCGGAACCAGCGCTGCAAAAAGATGCGAAGGTAAAGGAACAAAATTGACATTTTTGTCGTGTTGATGGTCAGCTTGTAGAAGACCTGACTCACAAAAAACATCTATTCATGGGATATTCGTATCAGCGAATGTCTTGACGGAAACGACGAACTCCGATTATTCTTACTTTGAGAGTCATGATCTTGTTCTGCGGAGTCAGATTGGCAATGTGTTGTCCGAAGCCATAACTACATGATGCCAGCATGAATGCCATGACAATCATGGCAAAAGTCTATGAGCACATTTTGTCAGCATGGACAATTCATGTATTGTCTCGAGACGCCTTGGTGCTGCACAGTTGGATATGTACTGAATGGCATCATGTCTATTCTTGCAGTGTAACAACCCATAGTCTGAGTATACAGAACCGTCGAAATACACTTACAGCAGATGCCAAGCTTGTCCAATCATCCCAGCCAAACCCTGCTTTCGACCTGACTCGTGCCCACAGCCGCATTCCCACGAAGAGTGGCGTTGTAATCATGAAAACAATGCATGGTATTTGGATTTCCGACGCTCGACTAGGACCGGGTATGTTTTCAGACATTGTGGGCGCTCGCTTGGCGCCTGCGCAGGCGCAGATGTCTGCAGCTAAAGAGACGGAATGAGTTAATGAAGGTCCAGAGACATTTCAAAAACCATCAACTCGAGCTACGCGATCCACGGTGGCCATCGGCGACATATACTGAAAGTCAAAGTTTGCTTCTCCCTTTCCTCGTCGGCTAGCCCGCTACCGTCGTCTCTCAATCCGCGATCTGCTGCGACCCTAAAAACTCAACATCTGCAGGTGTGATACACGGCCAAGGGAAAAACGCTAGGGTTCGAACCGACCCGAGATGGATAATTTGGAGGTACTACTAATTGGGCTTGTCGAAACGTAACCGTGGCCCTGGGAACGCCATGCTATACCTCTTCAATCTTGTTATATTTTTACGCGAACTCCGAATGTTCCGCGCATGCTTCAAATCTCGTAACAAGTGCAAGCAGCGAACGCACTAGACTGGAATTATAAGATCCATGGGTCGATAACAACAGCAGAGTTGCATAGAATCGAAGCCTTGAAGGGCTTGTTCTCAAATCTCCCCACCCCCCTCCATAGCGCCATTCCCGTCAACAAGGGTCGCGATGCCAGACTATCCGGTTGGTGGGAACTAGGTCCGACCCTTGTCCATTCGCGGGCACTCATATTTCGCCTATGCAGCCGGGTGGCCGTTTAAAGCATTTGAGCGGCACGACAGAATAAGAGGGGCAACAAACCCAACTGCTTGCTGCATTACGGTTGAAGGGTTAAGTAGCAAGGTAGTACGTATCGTATTGCGCAGCTGGGCCGTCTTTACCCAGCTCAACCAGGCTTGCGAGGTTTTCCTCTTCGCCGGCCCGATCTGGCCTCTCTTCCCCGGTACGAAACAAGTAGGGGTAACATACTACATCTGGGTTGAGTCGACCGAGGCTCGTCAGGGCTGCGAGATTACCAATGACAACGACATGCCCACCGGGGATGACCATGAGATCCTTGGAAGCAGGTAACGCAACAATCTCTACTATGTATACCAGCTCTGAACCAGGTACACTTGACAAAAATTGCCACATACCGCTGCACATAGTAAATCATTGATTCCATCGCAATGCGGACGAAGAGGCATCCGATGCGTCGCATGCACGGATGGCCGCTGGTAATGGTCTCTTGTATAAATGAATTTGACTCGGCCCGTCCCAATAGTTCTGCATGCAGAAGGTGTTACCATTTATTGAAAGTTAGCCTGGAGCGAAGTTGAACGATTACTGTGTAATACATATCCGAGCCAAGATGCCAGGGACAGGATCCAGTCACCGAGTGGCGACCAGCCTCCAGAACTACTACGACCCTAAAGTGGACTGCATAGTCCCAATGGAAATAACAATAGTCGTACATGGTCGCGGGTAGACTAACATCACGACCGTTGCAATGTGGAGAGGCCCCAAATCTAGAAGTCAAGGCCGCTCGGTGGTCGGTCTTAGCTACTGGAACCAGAACACCAAATACCCCTGCCCGCGCGATTTGCTTTTACATACAAGAACATCAGGAATGCCACAAGGTCAGTCACATCCTTCTGAAACTTCCCAGGCTTAAGACACGGGAAGCTACAGAGCAGATGCAACCAAGGTGATCCTGCGCAGCCAATAAGAAAAGACGTCAGCACAGACTTGATCATATTTTTCCGTGCGGAAGCCGTCGGAGCACTATACTTGTCGCATCGCCCAGTATGAAGACCGTTTCCTCAGTCGCCGGCGCGGCTTGCGCAGTACTGGCCGGCTTGTTTGTCGGCGTCGCTCAGGCCCAGTCGAACCCGGACCCCGTCGGCACCATCTACGATGGCCCGGTGCCGGACGACTTGTACGGATCCAACTATACGTACCCATGGCCGGTGAAGCAGTTCAACTTTTACAACCAGCACCAAAACTTGACCATGGCCTTTATGGACGTTGCTCCTGCGAGCAATTACAGCGTCACGGCCAACAAGACGGCTGTGCTGCTCCACGGCGGCAACTTTTGCAGCGTCACCTGGTCGGACACGGCGCGCAACCTGTCGGCGGCTGGCTACCGAGTCATTCTTCCGGACGACATTGGCTTCTGCAAGTCCCAAAAGCCCCTGGGCTACTCGTACAGCGTCGACCAACAGGCCATGAACATCAAGAGCCTGCTCACGGCTCTCAACATCACCGACCCCGTCACCATCATGGGACACTCCATGGGCGGCATGATCAGCGCCCGCTTCGGCCTCATGTACCCCGACTCGGTGCACCAGCTGCTGCTCGTCGACCCGCTCGGCCTCGAGGACTGGGTGGGCAAGGGCGTCGCCTTTGTGCCCGTCGACCAGACGTACGAGGGCCAGATCGTCCAGACCTTTGACACGCTCAAGGCCTACGAGGCTGCCAACTACTTTGCCAACGCGACCTGGGAGCCCCAGTACGACACGTGGGTGCACATGCTCGCCAACATCTACGGCGGATCCCACGGCACCGAGTTCGCCTACGTCATGAGCCTGGTGACGGGCGTCCTGCTGAGCCAGCCCTACGTCTACCAGCTGCCCAACCTCCAGACCCGGACCTACCTCATGGTCGGCGAGAACGACGTGACGGCCCTCGGCAAGGCCTGGTCCTCGGCCGACGTCGCCGCCAAGCTCGGCCACTACGATGTCATTGGACCTGAAGCTGCGGCCGCCATTCCCAACTCGACCTTCCACATGTTCCCCGGCCTGGGCCATGCGCCGTTCTTGCAGGATCCTGCTGCATTCTACGAGGTGCTTTTCTCGTGGTTAGACTGAGCATACTGCGGCTAAAAGCGATAATTTGTGGGGAGGGTATGAGGAGTGATACTTAGACTCTAAATAATCAATGTCAATTCAAATAATGTGTTGTTGACTCATATCGCCTTGTCCTACTAATAGCAGAGCAAGCGATGTTTTTGCGGACAGAATATGCACACTGCCCATGTTGACGGAGAAGCTCAAGTACTCTCTCTTGTGAAATAAAAAGATGGAAGAACAAAGTCAATTTCTAAGGCCGAGTTTTCTATTTCGCGTTGGCACCGCGTGTAAGTCTCAAGCTGCAAGGGATACAAGCTACAACATCTGCAAGGGGCACTGGGGCAATCTCGCATCTTGGTGATCCGCGCTATGCATGCTCGAACCCAACCAAATGTAGAAGCTGGTATTGTGCAAAGCTTAAAAATGAACACGGCATAATTTTTCATCATTTCCCAGTCCCATCAATAACTGAATACTTCGAAGACTTCGCACAATCGAGGGCCGAATCGAAGGATTTCTCTTCCGATAACAGGGTTGACGTGAGCACAAGCGTCAAGTAAGTAAAGGTTAATCAACGCCGTACACCATAACAGCTCGGCCCACCCCATGTCATTAGTCCCGGGGATAGCCGCTGGTGTACCTGAGCCAAATGTGCCCGAGCTGGAGGCCCGCAATGGAATGGGACAGAATTGGGAAAAGTTAGCTTATGCAACAAGAAATTCTCTAGCTTTCTAAAAGCATATCTTCCAAGATCCGCATCTATAGTGTAGCGGTTATCATTCTTGCCTTCCAAGCATGAGACTCGGGTTCGACTCCCGATGGATGCATATATCCATCACCCGGATAACTTTTTGCGTTTTTGGCAACATTGCAATTACATGATCATGATCAATTTTTTTGTATAAATGTTTAGGGTGTGCTTCAATATGTAGATAGGTTTTAGATGTTTAGTCGCATAGGTCACGTAGTGGATTGGTATTGTACTCGCTGCATCACGGTAGCAGTTGCGCTCTATGGTTTGGGCTGGGTGTGTTTTTGGTGGCAGGCTGTCCCGTCCTCATGAATCATCTTTATGCAAGTTGTACTCGTCAATGTTGATGAAGTATATTTATTGACTTTGACGCACCAAGTATACCACACCGATTACCCAAGCGCAGATGAAGAAAGGAGCGAAGGAGTATAGAAAGCGGAAGAAGATGAAGATGAAGAAGAAGCAAAGATATGCCCCGCGTCGCGACACGTGCGCGGACTCTAGGTAGAGTATCTTTCACATTGCATGCGATTCGCAAGTTCTGTACCTTGTTAAAGCCGACTTGCTGTATACGACAACAGTTGATGGTCCATATACGATTCCTTGCATCACCTGAAGTATTGATCATATCGTGCATGACCAAGGATTTAGAAGTGCCGAAAGTATGGAGGATGTTCCTTGCACCAGTGTCCGTACCGACCCGCTACCCACCTGTTCTTAGCTCCAGCGAAAAAGCATGCAATGATGGCCCGTTGCCGGCACACGTTGTGATCGGTATGTGGGAGAAAAAACATTACGGCTATTAGCATTAGTCAAGCATGTCACGCTTCTAGAGCAGTAAACAGGCGTGTAAGAGCAGGAAAACAATGTTACACACTGCTGATCAATGGATTATGCCTCTGTCGCTGCGAAAATTGAGATGATCTTGAGGCGAGTCAGGTCTACATCGACCGGCAGGACTGCATATGCAAGATCTCCTAGTCTGGCTCAGGAACAGGACAATGTCGGATACTTCCGAGCCCAGGAACTAGCAAATTCAAGAATGTGACGAGTTCGTCCATATGCACAACGTTGCTACTTTTGGGCAACTTCACAGTCAAGCGTCCTGGTTGTGGATTTCCTTTAATTAGTGACGTCATATTCTGGCAGCTTTTCTTCTTATGATCATATTTCAACGAGAAAATTCACGACCAAGTGGTTCTCATTTGGCGACGCGTGGCTTGCCTTATTCTGCGCATCTCACGGCGAGCAACACCCACGACACTGCTCTTGGCATCGAAACAGTATTTGTCACTTTGAGTCAGCCAGACAAATACCGCATCTACGTCCTGTCTCTTGGCAGAATCGTCTGATGGCGCTGCCGATCGTTCGATAGTTCTTGCGAACAGGTCAAGCACGTCAGGGAGAAGGAAAATTCGATTTACGGAGCCACATGTGGCTCTGCGGCTTCTGCAGCCCTGTGGTTCTACAGGTGAGCACGGTATATTCCGTTGAATTAAGGCAGGTGCATTTCTCGCGAACGTAAAAGCTGCTTGGCAGCTGCTTGGCTCGACGGGCTGGCGAGAGGGATCGGTGGGCTCTATAAGAAACTCCCAAAGCTTCCTCGCTCGACTGATCCACTTATAGACAATCATTATCAGATCGGCTTTAAGACATGACACTAAGCCCTCCTTTTCCCCGAACACAGACCGAGCTGACAACGAGCTGCGAAATTGAAGACTTCAGCGACAAGTTACTCTAATTGAGAATGCAGTATCTGAGACTGAGGCAAATCATCAATTACATTCCGAGGCAGAAGCATCTCGCAATCAGATCATGTAGCGAAATGATTGATTTTTCTAGAATGACCAGCGGTCAAAACTTGGTGAAAGCAAATGGTGATGAATGTTGCACATCATCTAGTGTGCGAATATCCCCGAAGTATTTCGTTTCCAGATCTGGTGGCCCCTGATCCGCCTCCCTGAGAGCCCCGCTGGCCCTCAGTTTCTGTCAGAAATACTCGGCCGAATTCCTTCCCAATGCATTATACGGTCCGCTGGGATGGCCTCAGCGGGTCGGGAGTTTCTTGGCCAGTATGGATCAATCACTAAATGAGGAATCGACAGCAATAGAATAGAGCTGATAATAAGTGATAACAATCTCCCGCGATATCATCGTGAGGAAGGGACAAAGCCTCCATCCACCATTCGTCTTTTATCCTCTTCTTCTTTCCCCGTACATCGGGCCCTTAGACATCATGTTGCGCAGTGCAGCATACAGCGGGTTGGCGGCTGGCTTCTTCAACGCCACCGACCATACCCTTGGTGCTCGCAGTGCTAACGTCCCTGATTTCACTCAGCCGCCTCCCGCCAACCTGTCCATCTACACCAATGCCTCTCTATGGGAGCAATGGCGGCCGAAAGCTCACTTTATCCACCCAAGCAACAGCGTTGGCGATCCCACGGCTTTCTGGATGGACGACAATGGCATCCTCCACTTGTCAGCACTCTACAGTTTCATCCGAGGCATCGAGAACAGCACGTACTTTACCCAGTCGATCGCCGGTAGCACTACACAAGACCTTCTACACTTCAAGGACCATAACACGTACAAGAACCCCGTGTCGATTGGTGCCGGCAATGAAGTTGATTTCATCGCCGACTTTGACGGAAGCGTGATCCCTCATGGCTACAACGGTCTTCCTACCCTGATTTGGACAGCAGTCAAAGGTCTGCCAATCTCCTGGTCCATTGATTACCATGACGGCTACGAGTCACAAGCTCTGGCCTACTCAGAGGACAACGGTGACACTTGGATCAAGCCCGAGGAGGGCGCCAACATTCCCGTCATCACGGCTCCTCCCTATACTGGCAACGTCGTGACTGGCTTCCGCGATCCCTGGGTAGTTCAGGGTAAGCAATTCGACGACTTGCTCTCCCCCAACGGCACGTGGAACCACACAGAAGCACCCTGGTACATCTCTGTCAGCGGCGGTATCCACGGTGATGGCCCTCGCCTGTTCTTCTACCGTCAATCCGAGCCCAACAACTTCACCAGCTGGGACTACCTGGGCCCCATTCTCCAGGAGAATGTCAACTCTACCTTTGTTCAGCTGGGCTCCGGCTGGGCCGGGTCCGACGAGTCTGATGGAAGCAACTACGAGACATCCCAACTCACCACCTTGGGCCACGAGGGCGACGATGAAGATGGACTTGGTCTCATTACCATGGGCGCAGAGTCTGGCCGCAAAGATCACAGCTACCATTGGTCCCTGTACCGAGTCGGACACTGGGCCAGAAGCGAGCACAATGAGAGTGTCATTCTCAACACCACTTTCGAGGGTGTCGTTGACTGGGGTCTTGGATACGCATGCACTGGTGTCCAGAACAGAACTGATCTGCGACGTTATACTTTGTGCGTCATTGGAGAGGACCAAGTCGAGGATCTCAAGTACCAGACTGAGTACTCTGGAGCACTGACTCTTCCACGCGAGCTTTTCATCAAGGATATTGAGAATGTCGTGGATTCATCCCTGGTTCGTATGAAGGCAAGTTGGGCAGTGAAGACTGGCCATCTCAAGACCGCTATCCCAACTGAGAACAATGGCCTTGTCGGTGCAAAGTCAGATGGCACTGTCGATCTCACCACTCTCGGTATCCGACCTGCCAGGGAACTCGCTGCATTCAGAACCGATGCTGAAAAGTCCTTTGTGGGCAACCAAACCGCCGCCGTCTTCACTCCTTTGAGAAACAACAGCGGCGATGAGGTCACAATCAAGGACGGTGAGCGCCAGATCTACCGTGCCCTGGAGCAATCCCCAGATAGCCGCCACTTTGAGCTGGAGACCACCATCTCCTTTCCCAATGCTTCGCTCAGAAGTGAGGACTACGGCTCATTCTCAGCTGGTATCTCCATCTTTCGCAGCGTCAAGGGCGTCGAGGCAGGCTCGGACAGATTCGAAGACGTCTCCGTAGTCTACCGCCCTGCCAACGAGAGCATCATGATCCAGCGCAACACGGCCGTCAAGAACTCGACCGTCAACCGCGCCCCAGAAGTTGGCAAGCTGCGCCTATGGGAGCGCCGCGTCAACGGCACCACCCAGCTCGACGACGTCAAGATGCGCGTCTTTCTAGACGGCAGCACCCTCGAGGTCTACGTCAACGACGTGCTGGCCATTTCCACGCGCGCCTACTACTGGTTCCCCGACTCGACCCGCGTCGGATACGTCTACAACACCCCTGAGGGATTCAGTAAGACGGGTACCGAGGCCAAGGTCACTTTTGGACAGACTTCTTGGTGGCAGGGACTGGTGGACGCGTATCCCGAGCGGCCCAAGGACAAGTGGGAGTTGATCCGACAGCTCATGGGCTATCCCGAGCCGGCCAACAATCCTAACAATGACACCATCATTTACCAAGGTGTTGGCGAGACCCCGGCGTTCCCCGTTCTCCCTTGAGAGCTTGTAGAATGGGTATCATGCTGAGGATTCTGGTCAATATATCTCCATATAGTAATGCGAATCAATGAGAACATGATGTCTGTCCTTGTGCCGAGTTACCTGTCGCATCGCTTATTTTCTTCATGCTTTCAGCCATGCTTTGAGTCGATGTAGCCTAACCTACTTCAACACCATCTTTGATGCCGTGCGATTGTCCACGCTATGGGTCCGACCGAGTGGGACCACTTCGCAACCACCTTATCCTTGGTTCTCCTTGTTATCACCAACTTGATCGTCGCCCACCACGACAAAAATTTTCAACAATTCACAAGAAATTGCAAGCTGATCTAATTGACGTTAACGTGCAATCGATCACAACAACATCATCGGTGAGATGGCCGAGTTGGTTATGGCGCCAGGTTAAGGTCACCTTAACACCTACTTCCTGGTACGGAAACGTGCGTGGGTTCAAGTCCCACTCTCATCATTTCCCTCAGATTCAATCTGAGATTTCATTTTTGCATTCATTCGCAATTGCATTTTTGTGTCGCAAACTCGATGTTGTGATGCTCGTCTTGTATTTGAAGCGCATACTTATTTTTCATTTTCGTGATCCATTGTATGACAACCTTCTGATCTGCCCTCCCAACTTCTGGAATGAACTAAGTATAGAGTCTCACTGGCGGGTGTGGGGTTTACATTTTTTCAGCAGTCTATATGATCCGTACTATTGATGCACATTGAAGTAACGGGCGGTGCCCAAAAACCAAAATCCCGCAGCGATAATTTGAAACTTTAAACTTGATGAATCGTGCTGCGAAGCGTTATGCTGAGCTCTCCATGCCCGATAATCCCAGATAAGCCAGCATCCGTCTGCGGAGTATTCGTGTCTACTTGGGCAGTGATTGGCGGGCACGGCAATGCATACAATATGCACAGTATAGCGTGGCACCTTCGATCACTTCAGTCATTTGCTCGCTTCTATGCAATGTATGGACATGCAGGACATGCACCTCTGCCCAATCGCGGGCGGAGAAGAGAGTGGCTCAGCTGTCCTGGACCCTGATGGAGGCCGACTGCGCCCATTTGAGGGTCGCATGCAAAGTTTGGGGGATCAAGGTGGCCGTGGATGTGGTCGACTTTGAGCAGAATACTCTTTGCAGCCGCCATCTTTGCCATACTTTTTTCTATTTTTATGTGAAAAAATCGAGCTTGAATTCCGTTTCGGCCAGAATGTCTGCGTCGTTTGGTTTCGGTTCTTTTGGAGATGTTATCACCACAGTGCAGCTAGTATGGCGATTGTCGCAGGCACTCAGCGATAGCCGCGGCTCAGCGCATGAGTTCCGGGAATTGATTGTCGAGTTGGACATGTTCCACAGAGCACTTGACGAGGTCAGTCGCTGCCCATGCTCTTGACGGAGAATGCAACTCTCTGAGAGAAATACTGACCTGTGAGTTTTGCGCAGCTACTTAGATTCTGGCAATCTAGATGCCCGAGCGCTGAGCTCGACCGCTCGCCGATATTTTGAAGCCCACAGTGGCCGACTGCCACAAAGCGATCGAATCATTTTTTGGGAGCCAGTTCAAGCGCTATATCGGAAGCTTTTCACGCCCGAAAGGCTCTCGGAAGAATATAAGCGATGTCTTCAAACGTATTCGTTGGAGTATTTTAGAGAAAGAGAAGGTTACACAATTACGCGACAAAATTCAGCGAAATAAGAACCTTGTAGATATAGTGCAAGCAAGTGCATTGAGGTACGCCTTCAGCTTTTGGTCCAATAATCGGCGTTGTGCTCTCGACGTTGTGCTCTCGACGTTGTGCTCTCGACGTTGTGCTCTCGACGTTGTGCTCTCGACGTTGTGCTCTAAGAATTTCCTGCTAGAAACAACGAGTTTAGAAATGCTGACCAAAGTTATAATGAACAGTATTGCTCAAGAACAGAATCATGACCTTGTTGCTGCCAGGCTCGAGAGTCTTACAAATGCCGAAGCTGAGGCTGCTGACCAGCTCAACAACCAGTTTGGAAAGGTTCTGGGACACCTGAAAGCTCGCGCAACTATCGCAGCGAATACGGACAAGAACGTTGTCGCTGTACTTTCAGAACTGTGGGTATACTCACATCATATTAGGTACATACCTCTTACGGGCATGCTGACCTGTGCAGCCGTACGGCGAACTCGCACATTTCGAGTGTTCAGGCTGAGATCGCATCGTTGCCTCGTGTTTATGCTTCTCTAGACCCATACAGACATAACACTGTTTTCATCGAGGACGCTCTAGGCTCCACAATCCCTGTACCTCTTGATATCAATCCTTCTTGGGAGGTCAGTCGGGGCCAGAGGTTGCGGATGCTGTGAAATAGTAGTATTCTTCAACTAACATTTGAACGCAGACGATTCAGTCCATGGTGAGAGACCAATTCAAACATCGACCTGGTCAAGAACTAGTAATGGGCAAGAAATATGTCTTGCAAGATATTGTTACTGGCACAGATCTGGATTCAAAAGCCGAGTTCCATCAGTCGGTGCGTCCTGGCCACAAAGTCGCCATGGCTATGATATTCGGAGGCATGTGGCTCAAGGGAAATGGTGCCGGGGTGGAATCAAGTTGTCCTAAATGTAGCCAAAAACTCCCATTTGACACCCCTGGCTCCGACACAATTTGGTGCGTATTGATTATCCGCAATTAGTCCTCAAGTACGTGTAAAATCGAAGCAAGCTGACTCAAACGGCAGTCCAAACAACCAATGCAATTTCATCTTTCGGGGGGTTTTGGATATTTCGGCCTGGGACAACGACGCCGTTGATGAGTGGGTGTCGCATCCCAAAGCTGCCCAATACTCTACGAGGAACTTCGGATACGAAGATCTATCCGAACTTATCGCTAAGCGGGAAACATTAGACGGCCCTAATATTTTTAAGAGGGTTCGATACATAAGTCGCTGGGAAGATTTTGAAGATTCCAGAGGAAACCTAACCGCAACCATTGATGGAATACGTTTCTGGGGGTTTGGAAGTAACGGATGGGCTGATCAAGCTTTTTGGAATATCTTGACTTTGACAGCAGTTGAGCTGGCCTGGCGAGACTGGTGTGGTCACAGACCAGGACCAGACACAAGCCTTGATGCTTATGTCATTGTGCTTACAGTACGATTTGCAGGCTACACCAAAAGTACATCCGTGCCTATCATCACGGTACTTGTCAAACACCAAAGGTACCGCCAAAGAGTACAGGATGCGATGAGATCGCTGGAATTTATCAGAGCAGGTCGTATCCAAGTTTTAGTAGCGAAATACGAGTCCTCATCGGACCCGCTATTCCCCGAAAACATAGCAAACCCGCCGGCATTCGAAGAGGCAGTCAAGGCGCGAAGAAAACGAGAGGGTTTTGGTCTATAAAAAAGGGAGAGGAAAATAGAGTTCATATCATTTGGACGAGATCACTATTGATCAGGGCTATAAAAAAGGGGATAAATCTGATGGCTGATAACATGATGGTGGGTGATTGGACATGTGTGCATATCAAATGTATTGGATACCCCATTGAATCACCAATTGAAATAGAGTATTGTTCCGCGCGTTTGATTGAGATTCATCTATCAATGTTGTAACTTTCGTCTTGAGGCCGCTAATGATGGACAGTATTATCGGCCAAGACACGTGGGAGCTAATCGAGCGGGCCGACGGCTGATGGTCATGAGCACGCCTCTGTCCGCACAATGCAACCTTGGCGACCTGCCTTATCCCCGAAGACTATTCCCTCGAGACACCCTAGAATTCCGACGCGATATCCCCGGAACGCAGCCGCGGGTTGCGTGGCATACCGTATGTTGTTTTTAAGGGGGGACGGCAGTTGTTTTCTCATGCGTAAAAATGCTGGCTATGCATGATCCAGGAGGACATTTGCTCCAAGTGTCCACTTCTTCTTCCAGGCCCAGGCCAAGTTCTAGTCGTAAGTCACAGCTTGAATGAGTGCACGGAATTCCAGTTCTCGGATTGTACGGCAGCATACACACGAGTTGATTGATTACAAGGAGTGATTGGCCGCCCAAATCACAAAGGTGCAGTAATAAAAGCCGAAGACACCCTCAGCTTTGGGGCCTAGTGGATGCAGCAACGCCCATTTCTGTGCCCAATCCATGTCGATCCTAGAACCCATCCTATGACCTGTCGGAGCCGCACCGGCCTCTTTCCGTGCCGTAGCAGTCCCACGAAACTGGATACCACTGCGTGCACGACTTCGCCGGAGAGCTGAGGCGTCCCCCGTTTTCTCGGTTCTCTCACACAACCTCCACAAAGTGCCCGGAAGAGACGTCTACTGTCGAACGGCACGATACCTCGCCACTTGAAAGACTTCTGGCTATACGCGACATAATTGGAAGATCATAAGCAATGTCTAGTGATCGGCATCCCGAAGAAGATGTCGGTGGTATAGTAGCATCTCGTCAGTACTAGGCTCCCGGCCACCATAAGGCTGCCCCTGGATTCTAACCTCGAAGCAGATCATGGTCGCACTCTGAGCCATATCTCGGATGTGGTGCAGCGCCTCGAGAGTCAAGATGCACAGGAGAGATATCGAGAAGAAGAGGCCGACAACAAAATACAACATGCCCATCCTGCCTCGAATGGCAGCGACACGCCCAACCAGACCATAATATCGTGGGAAGAGAACGACAAGGAAAATCCATGCAATTGGCCGCAGGTACTAGTCAATCTTTGATTCTATGCTTATAGTCGCCAACAAGTGTTATAGTCCAAGAAGGCCCCACTGGTAGTCTCGATCATGGTACTAGTCGTCAACAGCACCATGGGCAGTTCATTGCCAAGCATGGCTATTCCATTCATCATGGATGAGTGGCACATTACAGAATCAGAGAAAAAGGTTCTTCCGATCTCAACATACCTAATAGGTTATGTATTTGGGCCGATCATATGTGCGTGATCTTGATGATCTACTCTGGACTAGCGGTACCACTACTCGGGGCCATGCTAATACACATCAATAGGGGGCCCGTTAAGCGAGCACTTTGGACGACGAAACCTGACCTTGGTGACCTTTGGCGTATTCACCATCTTCACAATGGCTTGTGCTCTCTCGCCAAACTGGTCTGCACTGCTGGTCTTTCGATTCTTCACTGGCGCCGTAGCTAGCTCGCCTATCGCTATCGTGGCTGGACAGTTGGCTGATCTCTACAATGATCCTGTTACCAGAGGCCGCGCCTTTGCCTGGTTCATGGCTGTGAGAACACGAATCTTTCTCTGAAAGCTCCCGAATGGCTTGCTGACAACAGTACAAGATGACTGTCTTTGGTCCGCTACTTGCACCAATAATATCAGTATGTTCACTTCGCTGGATACTTCGTATCTAATGACTGCACGTATACTCATGATGGATCAGGGATTTTGCTCGACTTCGATAGGATGGCGCTGGACGTTTTGGGTTGGCCTGATTTATGCAGGCTTCTCATTCTGCATCGTACTTTTCTTCGTTCCCGAAACCTACGCTCCAGTATTGCTCGCGAGACGGGCCACGAAAATTCGTAAGGAGACTGGCAAGCAAAACGTCTTTGCTGCATCAGAGCTGGAACGCCGAGATATCACGACCGTCCTTACCCGCGTGCTTACCCGACCGATTCGCATGCTCATCTCGGAACTCATTGTTACCAGTACCTGCATGTATCTGGCCCTCGTCTATGCCATCTTCTACATGTCGTTCCAGGCGTTCCCTATCATTTTCGAACAGTTATACGGCCTCACACCTGGCGTCACTGGACTGTGCTTCCTGCCCATCGGCGTTGGTGCGCTTATGACGTTACCCGTATTTTATCTCTACGACGGCTACCTCCGCAACGCTCAGAAGCAGGGAAAGCCGTGGAGTTTCAAGGAAGAATACCGCCGCGTCCCACTGGCATGTTTCGGCGGGCCCCTCTTCGTGGTCGCGCTCTTCTGGCTCGGATGGTCCTCCAGATCCAATGTGTCCTTTGTCGCTCCCATGATGGCCGGGATCCCGTTTGGCATGGGCTTCATGCTGATCTTCATGGCTCTCCTCAACTACCTCACCGACGCCTACGAGATCTTTGCCGCCAGCGCAAACGCCGCGGCCAGCGCCACGCGCTCCCTCCTCGCCGTGGTCCTGCCGTTTGCGACGACGCCCATGTTTGAGCACCTGGGCATCGCGGGCGCGTGCAGTCTCCTGGCGGGCCTCAGCTGCGTCATGTGCTTCATTCCGTTCTTGTTTCTTTGGAAGGGCGAGCAGATCCGCTCACGGTCTAAATTTTGCATCATGCTCAAGCAGCAGAAGGAGGCTGCTGCAGAGAGGGCGAGAGAGGAGGCACAGCGGCGGCAAATGAAAGAAGCAGAGACAAGTGACGAAAAGGTCGTTCTTGGGACAGAAGAAGGCTCTGCAACAGAGATAGACGAGAATGCGAGGCATGAGGTAGTGTAAAGGCGGAATCTAGGTGAAGCACTGTTCCATGCTGATGGCTGTTGTGGCATGCATGGATGAGGAAGATTTAGTTGCTATGTTCGCATGAGCAGATTTACTATACAAACAGGGCATAGACATAATAGATACAATTTCAGGTGGCTCGGTAATACCTATTTCTGGCGAACCACGACCAACAGTTTTGGGAGATGTTTGGTGCTGTCCATGGCTCCGGTAAGCATGGAATGACGATTGCTTTACAGAATTCAATGCTACGATCGGAGGTCCATCAAGACCGTAGGACTGACCTTTTGAATCCAATTCACCTTGAGTAAATAGACATGGACTCATAGTCTAGTCCGCAGACCAGCGGAATAAAGCTAAGTAGGTAGGTAGGTATGATAAATTGAGACAATGTCAGTGGTCGACTCCAAATACACTAGGTAGGTAGGTATATCGTACGCCAGCCATTACTGTGCCGGGCAGGTACCATCACCCCACAAATCCCATTGAGCTAGTGACTGTTCGGATAGTTAGGCGAGGATGTCCACTAACTCTGAGCCACTATAAGACACTATGCCCCGTACCTCGCAACATACAATAACAAGACTACCTACCTAACCTAGGTCATTGGGCAATTTGCCTGGACGCGGGAGATGTCTTTGGTCTTGGCTCACGTGGCCATACTTTGCATGGCATCTCACTGCAGATCAGCACTTGCGGGGTTTCCAAAGTGAGTCTGGCGTATTCCAATTCCGGGTACAGTGGCCACCAAACATGGAAAGCCTTACGTGCTCCATCAGTTCTAGGTCTTACCCAGCACTGGAGGACCCCTCCCCGACTGCTGTAATAATGGGACCCTTTGTGGGTTGACCTGGACAGACATGCATTGTTATTGAATCCTGCTTCTCGTACGATGCGCTGTATGGCCCGTCTCGCCAGTGGGCACCTTGGCTGCATGAACAGATGTGTCTCCCAGCGCTCTGGGTGGTTGGGAGATACCAGGCAGCCTGACAAAGCCCGAACACGAAAGCTTCGGCATATTGGATGTTGTAAGCTCTCACTCTCGTCCCATACCCCTGACGCCGATGAGAGCTGAGACCTATGTCTAATTAGAGCTTGGTGGAGGGGATCGTGTGCACTCAAGAATCTGATTCCGAAATCCCAAGCTAGACTATCATCTAAAAGCGACCATGACCAATCCGATCGACGGGAAATGTGGTCAATTTGGGTTGCGACGAAGATCTGTCACGTCTTCCCCACGAATGACCAAATGTCATGACATGGTTGACACTGTTCAACTACAAGCCCTGACCAACAGCTACGACCCCTAGAAACCCGGGCGCTGCAAAGCCCGAATGCGGGGAAGTACGCTACTCTTTAGTTGGTCGTATGCACTGCCTGCTGTCTGCTTACGCCGGCAGCGTTCCCTCGCCCAGTGGGAAATGGAGCGGATGGGCGCCAAGGGTTCCCCATGAACGCCCTGGCCGCCCCTTATCTGTGCGGAAGTTGACAGATCCGCAACATCAGCCTCTTACCAATAGCTACTATTGGGCTTGTATAGTTTTTCGGCATGGGGGAGATAGTCCCGTATCTTTGACAGATGAAAATAAGATAACGTCGTAACGCCTTGTGTCAGTAGTTGATAATTCGTAGCTGAGAAGCAAAAATAAGTCCAAAGACATTATTACTCGCCGCTGTCAGATAGTCCTACATGATGACCTGCGGGGTTTATTCCGGCCGCACTTGAGATGCACATAGATCCGATTCCGTCCAGAGTATAAAGATCCCAGCACATAGTCAGATAATATATATATGAGACACCAAAGAGCAAGTATTTGCATACGTACCAGATCACTATCATTGAATAACGAGTCGTTCTGGTTCATTTATATCGCAAAAAGGCATCAGTCTGTTTGAATTATATATTTCCACACTTTACTTCTTTCTGTACCATTTTCATCACCACAATTTCAGACATGTCTACCTCTACCGTTCGCGTTGCCGTCACACAGGCTGAGCCTGTCTGGCTCGACCTGCAAGGCTCCGTCAAGAAGGTCTGCAAGCTCATGAAGGAGGCTGCCGACAACAAGGCTCAGCTCATTGCCTTTCCCGAGTGCTTCGTCCCCGGATACCCATGCTGGATTTGGTATGCTACCTCTCCTCCGAACGAACAGCAAAAGTCATCACTAGAAGAGTTGCTAACAGTAAGCCTTCCCCCACCCCTAGGACCCGTCTTGTGGACTTTGAGATGAACGTCAAGTACATCAAGAACTCGCTCAAGATCGACTCCCCAGAGATGGAGACGATCAAGAAGGCGGCGCGCGACTGCGGCATTGCCGTATCGCTGGGCTTCTCCGAGAACGAGGACGACTCGCTCTACATCTCCCAGGTGCTCATCGGCGCCGACGGCGAGGTCAAGCTGCACCGCCGCAAGATGAAGCCCACCCACATGGAGCGCACCATTTTCGGCGACGCCTCGGGCCACTGCCTCTCCGGTGTTGCCAAGCTGCCTTTTGGCCGCGTCGGCCAGCTCTCGTGCTGGGAGCACATTCAACCCCTGCTCAAGTTCAACACCATGTCCCAGCGCGAGCAGATTCACGTCTCGGCCTGGCCTAGTCTGACGCCGCACACTGGCGGTCCCGATCTGTGGTCCATGTCTGCTGAAGGTACGTTGGCATTCCATGATAGAAGAAAATTGACAAGCGAAGCTAATCGAGCACAATCCAGGCTGCCACACTCTCTCGGCAACATACGCCATTGAGTCCACCACCTTTGTTCTGCACAGCACCGCCGTCATCACCGACGAGGGCGTCAAGGTTCAGAACACCTCGGGAGGCGCCCTCATGTCCTCGGCCGGCGGAGGCACCTCTGCCATCTTCGGCCCCGACGGCAGAAAGCTGACGGAGCCCCTGGACCCCAAGGCCGAGGGCATCCTGTACGCCGACCTCGACATGGACGAGATCACCAGGATCAAGATGTTCGCACACTGCACCGGCCACTACAGCCGACCTGACCTGCTGTGGCTCAGCACTGACAGCAACATCAAGGGTCTCGTGCAAGCCGCCGTGGCAAAGCAGGTGGCAAAGGAGGTCACATCTGAGCTGGTGGCGGATCTATGAGAAATGATGATATAATACCCTTTTCTTTGCAAATGTATATACACGTACTAGTCATGACAAATTTATACCCGACTTAATAACTACCTGCATTGCCATTCCAATATGTCAAGCCAGGATCTTGCTCTCCGCCGAAAAGCCAATTACCACCGTGATCTGCGAATATGTCGTCGAATTGTTGTTGCGCTTCGACGCCAAAACTTATGGTTGTGGGTACAGTAAAGTCGAAATTCGAATAAGTGCCCATCGAACCCATATCGCCACCACCAAACGCAGGGACCGAGTAAGGGTTCGGTTGTAGAGATTGAGCAGAAGGCACGGTGCTCGGAAGAATCCCTACATCAGGAGGACTTTCCTGGCTAATACTTTTCAATTCAGGTGGTGTTGTAACATCCACAGGGTAGCTGAATTGCAGGGGCAACGCTCCCAAGACGCCCCAACGGTCAGCGAGTACTCTAATGACCTTGATGGTCTTATTCGCTCTATCTGGCCAGGGCGCCCTCAGGTTCACCAAGAGCTCAATGCAGACCTTCAACCACCTTGTGCTCTGCGTCTTCGTTGATGTGGTCTGACTAGTCGCATTCATTAATAGCACAATCGCGGCACTCAGAAGGTGATGAATGATAACAGGGTTGGCAGTTTTCCATTGCTCTGGATGCGCGTCACGATACATCCGTACCAATCGAATCATCATGGATGCAGCTCCCGTAAGGGACCGCAGTATCAAGATGATGTAGTTGGGGTTGGCAGAGTTTTCCGCTTCGTGTTGGCCTTTGGACATGGCGAAACACCGTAGGAATGGGGGTAGTGTTATCAAAAGAGCCATCTGGTACGCCATGTGGAAGAACAAGACATGTCTGCTCGTATCCTGCCCACGAAGATCGAGGCGGCGGTCTCGGGACTTGAAAAAGTTGCTGAGTGCTTCATGCGTGGCGACGAGGAGATGTGCCTGCTGTTGGGCTGGGATAGCCTCAAACTTCGAAGTAAATCTGGCAATGTCAGGCAGCTGTATCTCGATAGCGGCAACCAATATGGCACTTACATTTGATCCATCTGCTCGTCGTGGAGAAACCAAAGCTTACATTGCCACATAAAGGAGATCTGTGCTATGTCGGCATTCTTCGGATCTAGTGAAGCCTCAAAATTCGGCACATTGACACGACGCCAAGGCAATGCGCAATTCCTTCCGAGAATGGAAATAGCGGTCCGGTCGATGAGGTAAAACATCCAGAAAGTCCGGATATCTTCGACATGCGGCCGCCATGACCTTGACTCGCATTCGTCTAGCGCCAGGACGTGAAGTCGTAGGTGAACTGACAGTCCAGCTGCCATTGATATATAGATCCACCCGAAATGATCTCGGCCCAGCGCTAATGAACGCCAGGACATCATACAAAGTCCTTGTACCACTTGCAACGTTGGACTTTGGCGGAAGCATGTAAACACGAGGCTCTCGGCAAATACTGAAAAGGCTTCTGCAATTTCCTGTGCATCTGGGCGTGAGGAAAAGATGGCGCCGGTGGACAGTATTGCAGTGTGCAGAAACGTCAACCCAAAATTTTGATAGGGGTAGCCTGCCAAGAACTCGGTCGTCTTATACGGAGTGAACTGATGCTCGCTGTTGATATTGTCCAAAAACAAGGTCGCGAGTTCATGAATGAGGACAGTATCTGAACAATAGGCTACAACATTTGGCGGTGGATTGATAAAGTCTTGCAGTCCCGGCTGTGTTGAACTGTCCACCTTGTGCTGCGAGTCAGCGGCAGAGTCATTGATGATTGTGACACCGTCGCCAATGTTAGTACGCCACATCATTACACTCAACTCCTCCATGGCTGCTAATGATCTGGCATCAGGTTCCAAGTTTGCCTTGCTCTTAGCCTTCGGACCCGGACCTCCGGCGACTCTGGCATCGTGTTGAACAGGAGCAGTGAGAACGGTGGAGCTGAGTTCGTCACCCTTCGGCGCCGGCTGGTCCACAGGTTCAACATTTGGAATGGGCCGTCCGGCATTCTTGGCGTCCAGCGCGGCCAAGAGGGTCTTGACCTGGTTCTCCAAACTGGCAACGTAGTCTTCATCCCAGTACTTGCGCCTGTAAATGGACCGCACGGGTCAGGTCAGCAGCATGACACACAGAAAAAGGGTTGCCAAAGCGAGATGCGGGCAACCCGGCAAATCGTGATCGCCTACCTCTTCGGTCGCTCCTCCGTAGGATACGTGCATGGCTTGTCTTGCTTTGAACAGCGGGAGCACTGGGGTTTGGCTGCATCACACTGTTGCGGGAGTTGTCAGGCCGCACCTTCGCAAGGCGGTTTTAGCTCTTTGGCTAAGCGGGTAACGCACCTTTCTCTTGCCTAGGCGACAAGCGTCACAGGCAAAGTTGGACGGCTTCTTTGAGTCCATCTGTAGTGAGCGGCGGAGGCAACCGTGGGGTCGATGCTACGTGCGACAGATCTTTGTTCAGTTTGGGCTGTGACTTTCTTTTGCAGAGACCCTGAGAAAGAACTCCAAATGTCAAAATGTCGGGGCGGATCCATGATCATGAGAGAAAGGAGCTTGGGTGGAGAAGTCGGGAACTCCTCAGATGGTTCTAACTGGGTGGGCGATAGTCTCGAACTCTAAATTCTCCTGTACTGGTTTTGCGTGAGGGCCTATATAACCAGTGATAAGTATTGGGTGCGCCTGTCAGGCTGTCTATCATCGCGGGCGCCATTATTCCGCAAAATGACCGTAGCTGAGACTTGCGGAACTAGATAAGATACTATTTCACCTATCACAATTAATCTATTTCCTATACTGTTGACCGGCCGAGCCCTATACCCCCCAAAGTACTATTAGCTAATACATAACTGCGTTAGTCAAATATGGAGCAAATACACCTGCTGCTATTGGCTATGGTTTCAGCCTCCCCAGTCCCCATTGTTACTCTTTGGAGTCGCTGTGATATGCAGAAAATTCGCGGGCCTGATATGTCCGCAACCTCAAGTCGGGGTCGTCTGGCCATTATATAGGATGCTTTGCAGTATGGCAATCTGGGGCAAAAGACCCTGAGATTGTCCATTGCCACGATACATGCAGCTCGCATATGACTTCTTGATACTCTGCAGGAACTGACTCTGCTCGCATACGCTGAGAAACCGCCTTTTTGATCCATTCATTGCATATATACCCAATCGTTCCACTCTAGTCGAAACTCTATCACCCGTTAAAGCAAGCGTCCTTTCCCCTTTTGGCAAAATGCTCGACTCGGCGATAGCAGAAAACCTCCGAACGGAGAGGACGTTTCCCGTCAACACGCCGCCGGGTTTCCAACCGCCGTTCCCAGCGTATACGGCCCGATTTCCGAAGAATGCAAAAGAGCTCGTGATGGCCGTCATTGGCGCTCAGTATAAGTCAAAGGATCAAGATGATGGCCAGGCCGTGAAGAAGATCTCATCATATACCGCGTCCGTCTCCGTCTCGGAAGACTGCCGGCCGGGTTTCCAAGAGCTGGCTGCCTCGACCGATCGCCGTGGCTTTCACAATATTGCTGTCCTGTCGTACTGGTCGAGCAAGGCCGCGTACGAGAAGTGGACCGAGGCGAGCGGATTCGAGAAGTGGTGGCAAGGCTTGACGCCCGAGGGCCAGACACACGGATGGTTCCGCGAGGTCTTCTTCCCAACCATGGACAGATTCGAGACGGTCTTCTCCAACAATGAGGTGCCGGAGGGAGCTGCTCACATGCGGGAGGGCATCAGCGGTGCCATCCAGGAACACGTGTACTGGGGCAGCATGCGTGACCGCATGCCGCTCTCGCAGACGGACGCGCTGGTCGGCGACAAGTACGCCACCGCGTCGCGCAGCGACAGCACCAAGAAGCGCGTGAGCGTGCGCGGCAAGAAGAACCTGGCCGTGATCCGCTCGGGCCAGGACTGGTCGGGCACCGTGCCCGACGAGCGCAAGCTCTACCTCGAGACCATGCACCCGACCCTGGAGAAGGGCATGAACTTTCTCCGCGACAGCGGTGACGAGGTCGGCTGCTACGACTGCCGCTTCATGGGCATCGTCGACCCCGTCACGGGCGAGACGGGCAAGGACCGCACCTTTGGCCTGGCCTACTTTGACGACCTCAAGTCGCTGGAGCGCTGGAGCCGGGAGCACCCGACGCACATGGCCATCTTTGGTGGCTTCCTAAAGTACGCCAAGACCCTGGACAACAATGTCACCTTGAGACTGTTCCACGAGGTCTTAGTCCTGGCGCCGGAGCAGCAGCTCTTCGAGTACATTAGCTGCCATGAGGCTTCCGGTATGCTCTCTGCAGTTTAGAATAATACACGACGTGACGACAAATGTTTTGGAATTACACAATAAATACCTACACAAACCGTACATAGCTTAATCTAGATACCCTTGGTTCTGGCGAGCAAACTGAAATAGAAATATTAATTCATCCTCAGACTTTAAAGATGACTATGCACCAAGTACAAGACGCTCTCACTCTTCGCTACATGCGAACACTGCAAGCAAGCAGCGCGAGACTTGTCCCTTCGAACCATCTATGAATTTCCTGAGAGAAATGGTGATCTTCAATGGATCGATCAGTGAGGACTGGGCTGCTGTTGGCTTGTCTGCGAGGCTCATACCATCGAAATGGAGCGCCTTGTCAAGATTACCAGCTCATTTCTCGGTGGGCATAGCCCGACGCCTCCCGGCGAAATAGTTTATATAGTCGAATAAATTCATGAAAGTTCATAACAGTAAGGGGCACCAAGTAGCGTTGGGTAGAAGGCCCTTAGGTCTCTATTTTCATTTAGGTAGGAACATTGCATGGCACGGAGACAAGGCATTGAGCCCAGATGAACTCCTTGATCACCGTTATTTCGTTGCATAAAAAGCATCAAAGCCCAAGGAGGTATTGGTACCCTTTTCGCCCCTCATTCGCCCCTATTCCCCCCTCTAATCATTTGCGTCTTTGTTCCTTTTCTCCGTATCTTTCTGAGACGTCTAGCTCGAATTAACATGAATCTACTCGAGTACAACCTGACGACATTACACGAGATGCTTCTGTCAGTGCTGTGCCTGATCAATCGCATACTGTTCGTCTGGATGTACTGAGGCAGTGTCAAAGAATCCACGAACAAGTGTCAGAGTATCTGGTGTCTTTGTCCAACGGTTGAACGGCGCGATCCGTACTCAAGATGCTGCTTTTACACATTGCTCTTTACGTTTCAGCCGCCGGCACGACTCCCAGGTTCCATGCTGTATTATTCATTAGTACGACTAGAAAGTGATCTAGGTGGTCGATCCGCTTGGCTCTTAGCTTATACGTATACGAAATATTCAAAAGGCTTGATAGTGGCTGCTATTAGACAGGAGCAATTGGTAACAGCAGCGACAGAGGTCAGCAATCCTCGGTGCACTAATGTCACACTTACACAAAGATCACGGCATGAGAAGTTCTCCTAACGATCAGCATATTTGTACTCAGACCTTGTCATCGAGTGACGTTGGTTACACAATCGCTACGTCTTGATGGCTACCTGCAATGACTTTATTCTGCCCCTGCGCTGTCAAGCCTTACCACTCGCACAGAGTCATACTTGAACATGACGACGCGAGGCCGGTTGCGACTTGGACTTGCTGCGGCGTATATCATGCACTCATGAGTATATGCCGTAATCAGCGTGAATGTCAAATTGGGACCGGTTTTAGGTAATCCATATGCAGCCTTATGAGGCTGTAGTAGCACGTGGATACCTTTCATTTCCCGTTCGTGCGCACGTCAGTTCTTGACTTGCATGGGTCAATCTTGATTTTATACTCCTGTTCTTCTATATACTCGCATCATACGGTCAGAATGTAAATCGTTCTCTGCTGAAAAAACTTGTGCACTGAGCATTCAAGGAGAGTTGCATTCATATCTAATGCTGTAATGTCGGATATCTAGATCATTTCAAATTATATCAAATCGATACATAACTTCCACGGCAAGTGCACCTACTCTCATGTGGCTGCCGTCAATGTCCCCAACCTGACTCGATCGACCTGGACAAGAACATTCCGCGTATGACAATTTGAATGTTGAGGAAATACTCTTGCAATCCCCTGTACGGAAGAAATACCAGTCGATCTGATATGATCTCTTGGCTGGATTACACCACTATTCATTGGCAAAGCAGCGATTGCCTTCTCTCAGCAGATCCTGAGTGTATTGCCGCCGTCAGACGGACTAATTCATGGGTCGATTGCAAGTTTTGGATGAATATAGAATCCGCGAGATCTATGAACTAGTTTAGCGCCTCTACTTGTTTCAATCGACCTCAAACAGAACTTGATGACGCATCACCATTAGTTTCCCCTGGCAGAACAACCCAGCAAGTCATCGACAGCAATCATGCGATGAATGGTGCCTAATTCCGGCAGTCGATATTGCATGGCATTTCGAACACGGCAATAAAGGAGAGCGTGGCATTTACGCACCATGCGTAAATGCAGGCCCTGTCGCGTGGGTATCGCCCATCATGCCTAGCATCGAGGTTTTGGATCGGATTTGGAATTTGGGGGGGAATGCCCTTTTCCAAGGCCAGCTGCAAGCAAAAAAGCTTGGCACAAGACTGTTTTTGGTCAAAATTTTTGATTCAGAACCAGGGTTTGGTTCCAGATGCGACCACTTCCGGCCTTGTCTGGCATGTTTCTGGCTGGCCGGGATTAAAAACCAGAGGGCCAAGGCCAAACGCCTTTGTTTTGCTTTCTCTGGGCTGCACGTTGTCTTAGATCTCATCCAGTTCCTTGGAACCAGTCGCGACCCATGTGATGGCTTGAAAAGTAATCAATGTGGTTGCTAGAAACCTGTTCCCCTTAATGCTTTTGCTCAGATTCCTGGGCATCTGACCCATGTTCCCTGAATGGATTAACGATGTTCATTTGAGCTGTGCTCTTCAGTGTCCAGTCCTGAAGCTGCACGTCAGCAAGGTCAGTGGGGCCCACTGCCTGGAAGTAATCCGATCCGGGGACGGCACTGACGGGAAAGGCACTCTAGGCGCACTGGGGCACCGATGACGATAGTGGCTGCGCAGTAGAATAGACTTCTGCCAACTGGACCCTGCTGGCGAGACAGGAGAGAGAGAGAAAACAGCACTAGAAAATCAGATTTCATATCAACCAGCGAAACTTTTTTGTTCACGGCCTAGATGCGTCAACAGTGCTTAGCGATAGCCAATCACTCCATGCATGTCCCAGTCGTAAAAATGAATATGCCGAGATGCGATGATGTCTCGGGGTGGTGCGAATGCAGTACGGTTTGCGGCATGTGTCAGACCTGACAGACCTGACCATGCAGTTGTCCTACTATACATGCGACGGAATATGGCTATGATCAACATGCATGGTCATGTCTCTCTGGTTTCTTTGAGACTCTGCCCTGGGCAAAGAACCCGAGCCTCCGGATCGGATGGGTGCCGGATTTCCCAAGATTCTAGTAGTAGCTTTGACTTTATGACCGTTGATGACTGGAAAAACGCTTGTGCTACCACTACGGTAACGACGGCCAGAACGGTTCTGACGGTAGGGACGGTCCTTAGTTGGCTCTGACGTGTTGTTTCGACGAAGGCGTCTTTTTTGATTTCTTGGGGTGCAACCAACAGTCATCAGATTATTCCCATGGGAGACGAAAGAGTGATAGAGAGAAAGAGAGAACCCCGCGATGACAATATCTGACGTGGAGTGCGCGCGACAGCCGATTATAGTATTGCCGTAAGAGGCAGAGACAGCGGAGATCTGAGCGAGGCTAGTCGCAGTTTTTGCGGGAGTCATGACTCTTGCGCCTAGTCTTTTTTCTTTTCCTTCTTTCACTGGGTACCACTGGCAAACTGGGGTTTTTTTGGTAATGCTTGCGTGTGCGGAAAATTCACAAAACAAAAATACCAGTCGCTTCAATGCCCAGAAGCCAGGAAGCTCACCGCCCCCTCCCCAAAGGTCTCGCCCAGAGCGCACATCCCTTTTAACTGACAAGATCATGGTTTTTATGGTTTGCTCAATGGACACAGCCCAACCAATCTGACGCGTCCTCTTGGCAGGTCAACTAGGCACCAGATGGCATCGATGTGTATATCAAACTTCTTGTTACTATTGTATACGAGAAAGTGAGATGTGTATGGCTTGCGCCTTGGAAGCCTAATGTGAAGATTGCATCCCTGACCACCCAGGCACATACATAGTACAGAAACATTACTGAAAGGTCTAGTCCTCAGATGGGGGTGTTCAACGGTGCTTTGATAGGCCATGCTTGCATAAAGCTCTGGATCTAATGTACCTGTTAGTCATGCGCAAGGATAGCAAATGCTTAATTCCAACTAAGGCTTGAGCCATCCTACCTGTCGCTCTTCCGCGCTCTCAAGAACAAAGATGCGCGACGATGCATTGATCTTGTGAATTCTTACCCCAATTGGGCGCATCACTTCATTTTACTACAGCAGAGACGAAAGTCGGGACTTTCATGCTTTCAGGTCAAGGGAAAGGGGGTGCCATAATTTATGACAGACCGACATGAGGTGAGGAAAAAGAAGGAAAACTGGGCGCGTCGTTCATGATATCTTGGCTCCCGCTGCCACACCTCATGCAAGGTCTCAGCGATATCTCCAATTTCCGTGGACATCTGTGGAGAGAACAGGTCTGGCTGATTGGACTGCCTGGATATAGATGCCGCAGTCGTGCATCCGGTGATTCCTATCATGCCCTGTTTTGGATAGGCCCCGGCAATGAGACGAGCCTCTTGAGGCAAGTTGTAGAATGACATTTGCACGAAAGCGTTCGCGGCTCCGAGGAGAGATGGGCCTTTGAACAGGAACCGATCTTGATGTCTCGCATTTTTTTGCTCGTTTATTCCTCGCGAGGCGATGCCAGATGCGTGATGCGCAGCCCAGCTGCCGATCTCCTTGCGGGAATCTCAAAGTCAGCAGAGGGTAAGAAAAAAAAAACGCTGCCCGACTGTCCCGCGACGGGTATAAACCCCAGTTGCTGATCTTTCAGGGCGGGGCTACCTGATGAGGAGTGTAAGGCTCGGCCCAATCCAGATCCTCAATTGAAGGCTGTGAGCGTCATCCAGCTGGATTTTGGTACTACCAACGGACACCAGAGCTTCCGCACATCGGCGTTCAATGCTCAACGAACTTCCTTCTAGCGCGCTTCTATTTGGAAATTGCTAGAGAGAACTGAAGGAAATGGCAGATGGATATTGTAATTGGAATTCCCTAATGGCGAAGCCGAAGGTGCCGCTATTCTGAGAAAGAGACGAGCCTGTGACGAACTAATAGAAGCAAATTGTCACTAAAGAGAAGGAAAAGTTCTAGTGTAAGTCCTTTTCCTCTGCTAGCGGCTTCATGTTTGGTGGTCGTGGTGCAAAGCGCCCCCGGCATCCACAGGCCGATCTGTAGCCGGTTTAGCCCCCAGTTACCCCCAGTTCGCCAGTTTTCCTAGGTGTTTTGTCGGCGGTTCGGGAGCGTGCAAAAAGAGCTGGAGACTGGAGTTGGATCTCGTCCAAGTCTGTGCCAAGAACCAGACCTCTACTCCCCCAGCAAGCAACACTTGCTTGACATCATAGGTAGATCATCTGCAGTAAACTTTTTTTTTTCACTCTCTCTCTGTGCAATCCCAGTCCCTTCCCAGTCCCATAATAGCACCTTGCAGCCAATACATCCCAACTTATTTACATACCAAGAAGAAAAAGCCCCTCGCCAGCATCCTTGAATTCAATTGCCCAGACTGGGCTGTGCTGGCTTACTTTTGTTGTTTGTGCCGTGCGAGAGAGAGAGAGACAAGACAGAAAGAGAGCAACTGAGCTGCTGCAGTAAAATCGAACGAGCGGAGAACCTGGAAGTGATCCGTTTTAGCTGGCTGTCTGTCTATCGCTCAATTGCTTGCTCGTATCGCTCTCACTTTGCTACCGGGGTTTTAGAGCATGTGCCGCCGTCATTGATATCCTGCTGTTGTATCTTATGCGCTCAAATCAATCTCAATCTCAAATCGCACGGCTACGCGACACTTTATTTCGCCCTCACCGATACCTACGAGACCAGACCCCCGACCCGGACATCAGCGTCTCCTAACGATCCCCTCAAACCCGCTGTGCCGCTCCACCTCCGACACCAACGGGCGCGCTTCTCTCTCGCGACTCATTGCCCTCCAATAATTTCGAGGAGCCTCGCCTCAACTTGAGCCAACCGTCTCTGGTCCCCTTTTGCACTATACACCGCATCGACCAGCCAGGCATCTCTGCGCCCATCGCAAACAGGTACCAGCGCGGGGCACAGTGGCAGTCAGCAAATTGTGAGACACCTTCCAACCAGGTCTTTCCCTTCCGACGAGGCCGTCTCGACCCAAGCCAAGCCAGGGCCTTTTCTGCGCTGTCCAAGTCCAGTGCTAAGTGCCTGGTGCTCAGTGCTCAGTGCTCATCGGCAGTGTTGCGTCGCCTCGCAACTTACTTGCCTTGCTTTTCTTTTTTGCGACTTTACCGAATTTCGCTTCGGCGCCTCAATCACAAACCGTCGTCGCTACTCCTGGTGTCCTTTTTTGCTATTTCCATCTCTACCTACCTACCACTCAATAATGAGCCGTACTATGAGCATCTAATTCCATAGTACCCGGCACCCCAGACGATACGACTCAGTTGCTATGTAGGTCCACACCTTTCCCGCTTGTCTGTCTGCCTGTCTGTCTGTCTCTGCCTCCCCTCCATTCCCAAGACGTCTGTCCAAGTATCTGGTCTGCAGATCCGGTTGTCAAGCGGTGTTTGCTCTTGGATGGATGCTTGCTTGCTTGCCTTCCTCCCTGCCCGCCCTCCCGTCCGCTGTCTGCTTCCGTTCTATCCCTTTGTCGTGAGCATTCCGTACCTACATTAAGGTATTGACCTACCTGCTTCCTTCCCTGTCTTGCCTACAACCCTAGGTACCCTTACTCAGCGTCTGACCAACACCTCCTACACTTTGGTCCTGCCTGTGCGTTCTGCCTGTGCTGCGTGCGGCCGTTGGCACTTTCTCACCCGAAAGACTAAGATCGCCCTACTACCAAACACTATACTCCGCGTCCCCACCGTCTGACAACGCATTGGGTCGAATTGGTCCTATGCGCAAGTGCATAAACGTTTACCGCACCAGACTTACATGCAATGCTATATGCCTTTGCTTATTCCTTCCTACCATTCTTATTTTACCCAGTCCCCTACTAGCAAATCTTGCAAGCATTCTTGGATCTTCAATCCACTCAAATCTCCTTGCCCGGCCCTCTTGGTGTTATTATTATTGTTGTTGTGGCTTCGCTTCTTCACCTTCCTGGAGGAAAAACGTCATGCTAGAAAAGCTGTTCGTCTAACCCAGTCACCATGACAGACACCGACACCACATTCCGGATCGAGAACCACTCATATCCACAAGCCGGCACAGTATATTACAGACCGAGGGATAGAGATCACCGTAGGCCACCTACTTTGCCTACCCCACGTATACGAGCACGTACACGACGCCCTCAGTCTATACACATACTCTCGTACCCATCGGGATATGTGCCTCGTGATCTCAGACCTGAGCCTCATTCAAAATCAAAAAAGTGCAGCAAATCTTCAAAACATAGAAAAGAGCAAAGGCTGCACGAACAAAGCGGAAGAACCTCTCCTGGATCTTCGAGAAGTGTCCTAGAAAAGGTACTTCAACCAATCAAATCGCACCTTGCCAGCAGCGTCTCCAAAGACGTTACAAAACTCAACGTACCCGGCTCGTCTCGTCCCAGTACATCTTCCTGGCGTGACGCTTCGTCTTCGCATTCCATGATTGCAGTGCCACACAGCGGGGCAGCCCAGATGCCGGCATCTACCATGGTCGACACAAGGCGATCCCCCATGCTCGGAACGGCTCTCCAGAACTCGCATAGGAACAGTATCATGTCTATGCGCTCGGCCAAGAGTATCATGAGTTCAGCAGTGACCGAGGTGCCCAAACCCGTTGCCTCAGGTTCCGGCGTGTCTTGCTCTATTGTTCTCGCAGAGCCAAACATCTTTCTTACAGGCTTCGAACACGATGGCCGACCACGACACGAGACGGCGAATTCCACGGCACTGCTCCGTGGCAAGCTTCAACTGGACGTTACCAAGAACGTCAAGCTCAAGTCAGTTACATTGAAGCTCTCTGGAAAGGCAAGAACCGAATGGCCAGAGGGCATTCCACCACTCAAGGTGGACCAATTTGAGGAGGAGTCTCTGAGAACTCAGGTACTCACATTCTTCCACGCCATGCACGAGACCTGGGAGACCGAATATGGAAACCAGTGCACGTATTCGATCAAGCGCAGCGCCGACACCGCATCCAACACGAACCTCTCCGTACCTATGGCGCAAAGCCAGGTGTCGCTGGGGCTCAGGAATCGACCAAATGGAAATCTCACCGCTAAGGAGTATAAGAAGCTTTCTTTGGCAAATTCGCAAGCCAGGAGCTTTGGAAAGGGAGATTCCCCGGGTGGCAATTCGGTGCAGCTCAAAGGATACAAGGTATTCTACCCGGGCACATATGAATATACATTCGAATTGCCTATAGACCACCATCAGTTGGAAACCACGAAGCTGCAGTTTGGATCTGTCAAATGGGAACTCGAAACCATTGTTGAGCGCGCTGGTGCTTTTAAGCCAAACTTGCACGGTACCAAGGAGGTGTGCATTGTACGGGTGCCAGACCAGCTCTCACTAGAAATGACGGAACCCATCTCGATCAGCAGGCAATGGGAGGATCAGCTCCACTACGATATTATGATTTCTGGAAAATCATTCCCAGTCGGCAGCAAGATCCCAATTGCATTCAAGCTTACACCCTTGGCCAAGGTGCAGGTGCATAAACTCAAGGTTTTTGTCACCGAGTCAATCGAGTACTGGACCAATGACCGACGTGTCACACGCAAGGACCCGGGCAGGAAGATTCTGCTCCTGGAGAAGTCGGCTGGTAAGCCTCTGGACAAGCAATTTGAGACATCTGACATCAGAGTTCTGAGCGGAGGCGAATTGTCACCGCATGAAAGACACGAGGCGCGGGTTGCGGCGGCCAGGCGACGCAGCGTAGAGGCGTCGCAAAGGCACACCGCGCCGCAGCCATTGCCGGATCCAACAGACAATCTGCTGGGAGATTTGGATCTGGGCCTGGAATCGTACTGGGGATCGACCGAGATTGAGATGAATGTCCAAATGCCAACTTGCGAGCAAATGGCAAAGGACAAGAGCCTGCGCCTGAACCCTGACTGCAGTTGGCGAAACGTTAATGTTTATCATTGGATTAAAGTGAGTCAATATCTGTTCTGTTTGGCGATTGCTTCCACTAACCAAAACCACTAGATCGTCATGAGAATATCTCGGCTCGATCCTGAGGATCCAGCTGGCAAGCGCCGGCGTCATTTTGAGATCAGCATTGATTCGCCTTTTACGGTGCTCAACTGCCGTGCCACTCAAGCCAATACCAGCTTGCCAGAGTATTCTGGTCTTGATCAGCCCATGTACAGACAACAGGCCACTTGCGGATGCCCAGATGCTACCATTCTGGCTACAAACCCGTCGCCTGCATCTAGCACTGGGACCATTCCATCGGTTGAGCCTACGCCACTGAGTGCCGAAATATCGCCACTTCCACCGCCGCCTGCTGCTCACATCGGCACGCAAGCACAGGCGGGAGGAGCGCAACCCGTACAGCGCCCGATACACCTGATGCGTTACCCGTCCTTCAATCCTCCAGCGTTTGATGACGATGAGGCACCACCGCCGCTGCCTACACCGCCCCCACAATATGATCACGTTGTGGGAACCCCCAGTGTAGATGGTCTTGCAGACTACTTTGCGAGGTTGGCAGACTACGATGATGGTGACAGCGACAGTGCCGATGAAGAGTTGGCCACTCCGAGCCGCATTATGAGTGGTGGACGCGTCAATGTTGCCAACCCCCGAACACCCGGGGGTAGAATGGTACCAAGCCGGAGCTTGGACCTGGCTCGGCCATCAATGATGAACCTTCACATGGCTGGAGCTTTGAACGAAAGGCGAGGATAGGATCCCAAAGCCTCTGTAAAAATCCACCAGGGCGAGTTGTTTCCGTGCAGATGTTGAAGGTGCACGGAAACCTAGTTACACCCTTTCTTTATCTTTGGAGTTTGGGTTTTATCGTTTGGATGATACCTCTATCAGCATTCTTAGCATTGCATATTTTCAAGGTTGGGCGACGGCGTCGAAATTGCAGAAGCCGGTGGGAACCACATTTTTGGACCACGACTTTGGGGGACTCGCATTGCATCATAGAATGTTGTATATGTTTTTTTTATTATGCCGCGGGATTGCGCAGTGTCTAGAGCAGCGCAGTCACCATGGTGACGACCTTACTTGATGAACACATCAAACAATACCCTTTGTCAATATGAAATCATTATCAATATAGCTACCGAAATAGAATCTTGGTGATAAGCCACAAATACGGCTGGTTTTGATGCCTCTTTGGAACATTTCACTGTGTGCAACTTTGTTGAAGCAGAAGAAAAACACAGGCGAGGAAAAAAGAAAAAGTAAAGAAACATCACCGTCAAACTTTCTCACAATCGCAGAAATGCTACAGTATACATATGCGGCTCACAACTCAAACAACCCGGTAGGTTAGCTCATTGCCCTTACTAGGCCCTGAGCGCACGCGAAGTTGTGCACATTGACCTTGATAGACATGCATAGCCTTCGGAGGGTGAATCACCGTCCCGCCCAATGCATCCGCAGAGCCTCAAGCCGGTTGGTGGAGAATCCTCATCAGCCATGGAAGCGCCGGTCGACGTTGAAGACCCTAGCCAAGATCCAGCACATTGGGTAGCATCTCCTTTTGTCCACAAGCTTGGACTACACACCTCAACTCTGCTTGCCATCTCCGTCAAACATCTAGGTTAGTTCGTTCCCTTGGCATCTCGTTCCGTGGGCGCAGTGAGAAAAGTGACCAAAATGGGTGGTGTTTCATCTAAGCTCCGTTGCCTCCCCGCAGTAAGATGAGAGGGCGGATCCCAGGAGTGAGTTTTCTCCACCACTTTAACGGCGACCCCCGGCTCAGTCAGGGACGCATCGCTTGCGGTTGGATGGCTTTCGCTTGCCATGGCTTGTGAGCTGAAGGGAACGAGCCGAGCATAGAAACACTTTTCTGTGAGCAAGCACTTGGGGGGTCCCTGGTCGTCTGATCTTGATTGGATCTAGGATTCATCGGATGGGCGGCGGGGATGAGCCGCAACGATGGAACGACGACGACGACATGATGGTCATGGGTTGGGCAAGGATGGTATCATCCTTGTGGTGGTCTTCTTTTTATTTTGACAGCTGCAACAAGGGGAAATACTATACATGTGGTGGTCGTACACACGAGAATAAGAAGAGCTTGGCCTCCCCACGATGTATTTTATGTGCGCAGCTCTTTTTGCCCTTGTCTTTTGTTGATCGTGACTCCGGAAGTCTTGACATTTACCGCCTGTATATTCTTCTCACTCATTCCTTCTATTCTTACTATATCGACATTCTTTACTCACACCCCAACAAGAAAAAAAAAAGAAAATGCATTTCTCAAAGTCAGCAGCGGCTGCGGTCGCCGTGGCCATCCCGGGTGTATCAGCCAACCTGAACCAGCTCGCAGTGGCGGCAGGAAAGAAATACTTTGGATCGGCAACGGACAACTCTGAGCTGACCGACACATCGTACATGGCCATTCTGAACGACACGACAGAATTTGGCCAGATTACGCCCGGCAATGGGCAGAAGTGGCAATACACTGAGCCATCTCAGGGTACCTTCTCTTACACGAGTGGTGACCAGATTGCAGACCTCGCAGAGGCAAACGGACAATTGCTCAGATGCCACACACTAGTGTGGTACTCTCAGCTTCCGTCATGGGGTTTGTGGAAATCTTGCAAGCAAAATGTATGATCCGGTGACTAATATTTCCTCAGTGTCCTCTGGTTCATGGACGGCGGATACCTTGACGGCTGTGATCCAGACTCACATTGCCAATGAGGTTGGTCATTACAAGGGCCAATGCTACTCGTGGGACGTGGTGAATGAGGCCATTGCCGATGATGGCTCTTACCGAACATCCGTGTTCTACACCACCCTCGGTACCGACTATATCCCAATCGCCTTTGCCGCAGCAGCCGAGGCCGACCCCGATGCCAAGCTCTACTATAACGATTACAACATTGAGTACTCTGGCAGCAAGCACGACCGCGCTCTTGAGATTGTCGGCATCATCCAGGACGCCGGCGCCCGCATCGACGGTGTCGGACTGCAGGGCCACTTCATCGTCGGTAGCCTGGCCAGCCAGAGCGACCTGACCAACGTCATGCAGTCGTACATTGACGCGGGCGTCAGCGAGGTGGCCTACACCGAGCTCGACATTCGCTTCACCTCGCTGCCCGCGACCGACTCGGGCCTGCAGCAGCAGGCGACCGACTACGCCGCCGTCGTCAACGCCTGCCTCGCCGTCGACGAGTGCGTCGGCATCACCATCTGGGACTTTACCGACAAGTACTCGTGGATCCCAAACACTTTCTCGGGACAGGGCGCCGCCTGCCTGTACGACGAGAACCTGAGCAAGAAGCCCGCCTACACCACCGTCTCATCCATCCTGGCCGCGGCCGCGACCGGCGGTAGCGGTGCCACGACCACGAGCACCGCCGCAGCCACCACCACCACGGCCGTCACCACCTCTGCGACCTCTACTGCGGCGGCCACCACCTCGACGGCCTCGACCCTGACCACCACGGTGCGCACGAGCACCAGCACGACGAGCAGCACCGCTGCCGCCACTACCACTGCGGGAAGCAGCACTGGCGCCGCACACTATGGACAGTGCGGTGGAAGCGGTAAACGCCGAGCCCGACGCTCTTCCTAAAAGGTTTCAAATTTGCTGATTCCAGTCAAAAGGTTGGACCGGTGCCACCACCTGCGTCAGTCCGTACACGTGTAAGTAAAAAAAGACTTGTCTGTTGTTTGAAATTCTCTCGAAAAGATATAGTAGCGCTGACCTTTGTTGTTGTGACTAGGCACCTATTTCAACGACTACTACTCCCAATGTCTCTAATCGCGGCCAACTGAGAGTTCGATGTTCTCCGTGAAAGAAAGAAACGAGGCTCGTGAACGGGCAGTAGGCTATATTTGTCTGAGTTTGAGGCAAACCCATTTATTATTTTCCCCTTGTACATATTTTTTTTTTTGCTGCTCATAAAAAGCTATTCGCGCATATCGCACATACAATTCAACAATCGAGTATATATACTTTACGCGATAATGATCGATGTTTCTTGTGCCGTCCCTTGGGTGATCTAGAAAAGAAAGTGATCAGCGGCGTTTATCTACGCTCGGGAAAGTGGAGAGCTGTTTCCCGGGGTAAAGGGACGATTTGGGGGCTCCCCAATTGAATCGCGGCTATCGCAGCCGATGATGCTATATCACACCATCGCCGGTCCGCAGGGGAGCCCAGACCCGATATGCATCCATCATATCGATGTATAGTGCTGACTTGAAATGCGATATCTCTTTGCTCTCTTTGTGATACTTGAGAGAGTTTTGGTCCTGCTGCAATTCAAGACCACCTACTTCTTATCTTTTATTCCGCGGGCACGACTACTTACATAAAAGCGCCCTTTTTCGGGCTTCCACTTACGTGCTAGCTTGCGTATTCTGCCAAGGCTTTGCAACTACTCGAGGCACGAGAAAGCACGTTTGAAATCTTTCATTCCCCTGCTGGCTTGGGCATAATCGAAAACTCTTATACGACCACATCCGTCTCGCGACGAGCAGAAAAGACGGTATACTTCAAAGTTTCGGCTTGGTTGTAGTCATGGGCGCCGTCAAGAAGCGCGTGGCGGTGATTGGTGCGGGCCCCTCCGGCTTGATCACCATCGACGCTCTGGCGCAGGAAAAGACGTTTGATGTGATTCGAGTTTTTGAGAGGCGCGAGGGCCCGGGTGGATGTTGGTAAGACTTTTTCTTCTCTTTATTCTTATATTCCCGATCAGAAAACGGGTGCCTGCAAATTCTTCGTCGACTCCGTGCAAAATGGATGAGAAAGGGTACAGAGGGAAAAGAAAAAGAAGGCCGAAATAGACTGACAGCTGGACGTTTTTTTTTCTCTGTGCAGGATCGCCGAGGGCAGTAAGCCGACTCAGGGTCTCACGGACTTTGAGGCGCTCGCCACACGGTCGGCGGACCCCCCGCTGCCCGTCCCGGAGACTCTGCCGGCGCGGACGGCCCCGTCAACACAGCCTCGCTTCAGCGAGTCTTCTGTCTATCCGTATCTAGAAACGAACGTGGACGATGTAGCTAGTAAGTGAAAGCTCTCGTGACCAGTTTCCGCTATACATGCTATTTGAACGCTCGATCGGACTTCATACTTCTACTCATCCCAAAGATTATGATATGCTACATAGAGTTGTGGAGTATTGAGATTATACAGTGTCTTATAGTCTCGAAAAAGCGAAGTTAAGAGAATCTCTGACTAAACAAATGTATAGTGTCATTCTCACAGGAGCCCATTCCCGAAGTCCGTAGTGACTGGTCCACGAGTATGCACGGGGCGGACACACCATTCCGCCACTGGACCGTCATCCGAGACTACCTGGTGAGCCTGGCGGAGCGCAAGAGCTACCGTGATCTGATCTCGTTCAACACGACAGTGGAGCGTGCCGAGAAGATTGGCGAGGAGTGGAAGCTGACGCTGCGCAAAGAGAGCAGCGATGGCCAGCAGGACGACGAGTGGTGGGAGGAGCGGTTTGATGCCGTTGTGGTTGCGAGTGGTCACTACGCGGTGCCGTATATCCCTCGGATAGAGGGTCTGGAGGAGTTTGCGCGGACGAGACCCGGGAGCGTGATCCACAGCAAGCACTTTCGGGGCCGAGACGCGTTCCGGGGAAAGCGCGTCGTCATCGTCGGCGCGTCCGTCTCGGGGGCGGACATTGCCGTCGACCTCACCTCGACGGCCAGGCTGCCCGTGTACGCCGTGGTGGTGGGCCGCAACTTCAACGGCTACTTTGGCGACGCGGCGTTTCAGCACCCGGGCATCGACAAGCGGCCGACCATTCGCAGAGTCGACGCCGCGGCCGCCACGGTGCACTTTGAGGACGGGACCTCGGTCGCCGAGGTGGACCACATCATCTTTGGCACGGGCTTCTCGTGGACGCTGCCGTTCCTGTCCGGCGTCGTCCCCACCCGCAACAACCGCGTGCCGGACCTCTACCAGCACGTCGTCTACCGGCACGACCCCAGTCTCTTGTTCGTCGGCGCCGTGGGCGCGGCCTGACGTTCAAGATCTTTGAGTGGCAGGCCGTGCTCGCGGCGCGCGTCCTCAGCGGCCGCGCCAAGCTCCCGCCCGTCGAGGAGCAGGAGAGGTGGGAAGTGGAGAGGATCAAGGCCAAGGGCGACGGTCCCAAGTTCACCATGGTGAACCCGGATTTCGAGGCCTACTTTGAGGACGTGCGCAGGATAGCTGGTCCGGGGGAGGACGGCGCCGGAAGACAGCTGCCACCCTATGATCCAAGCTGGTATGATAGGTTCATGGCTGGGCATGAGAGACGGAAGAAGATGTGGAGGCGGCTGAATGCTCAGGCTGCTGGAGATGTAGGACACCTGCCATCAACGGCCGTGTCGTTGGATACAACTGACTCGCGACTCTGAGGGGATAGCAAGTGTAGATGCAAGAATCAATGCTGACTATCAAGTTCGTCTTGTTCAGATGAGTCACAAGTGAATGGGTAGATTTTGTACAGAATGATAACTATATTGTTTCTTCTGTAGAGTCGGAGTCGCCTCCCGGTGATGCTGTATATCTAGCTTCTAATCTAATATCTAATACTGCAGACAGTGACCATTGATGGTCCAATGAATCGTACAAAGCGAACCCGCCGCCCCGTCAAATAGCTCGACAATCTGAATACAAAAGGAAGCAAATAAAGCAAACTGGTCAAAGCTGCCCAAGGCCCCAGAAATATAATCGAAACAGAGATGGGGAAAAAACAGAACAGACTAGCAATAAGAACTGCTCGCGGCATTCGCAGCCCAACAATCGCGCTCTAGAATCAGGTCAAAGAAGCGCGGCCGTGAAGAAGATAAAGTAATTGAAGAAGCAGAATCGTGATCGTCCAAGATATCGTGTCAAGTCGTGAAGAGGGCCGTTTAGAGGTAGTTGTTGGTCAGACCGGCGTGGAGAGTTGATTTATCCCTCGCACTCGGAGCAGTCCTCCTCGACGCTGCGGGTCGTCTCGATGCTGCGGGCGGTGACGTCTCCTTCACACTCGGAGCACTCCTCCTCAGCCCGGGCCACGACTTCGCTGCCCTCGCACTCGGAGCAGTCTTCCTCGGCCCGGGCAACAACCTCTCCCTCGCACTCGGAGCAGTCCTCCTGAGC